>JAOXOE010036406.1:0-43361 GCA_028565055.1 Phoeniculus purpureus | reverse complement strand
AGAAAGCAGAGATACTGAACACCTTCTTTGCCTCTGTCTGTACTTCTGGGAGCTGTCCTGATATCAAGCCCCAGACTTCTGAGGCTCCAGAGGATGTTGGGACAAAAGAGGACTTTGCCCTGGTTGATGAGGACTGAGTTAGAGATCAATTGAGCAAATTTTTTGTACGTAAATCCATGAGCCCTTATGTGAAGCATCCACAAGTGCTAAGTGAGATGACGGAAGTCATTGCTAGGCAACTCTCTATCATCTTTGCTAAGTCATGGGGTTCAGGAGAGCTGTCTAGGGACTGGAGGACAGCAAATGTCACTCCAATCTTCAAAAAGGGTAAGAAGGACAACCCCAGTAACTATAGACCAGTCAGCCTCACCTCCATTCCAGGAAAGGTGATGGAACAATTTATCCTAGATGCTGTCTCCAGGTACAGCAAGGACAAGAGGGTAATTAGGGACAGTCTGCATGGCTTCACAAAAGGAAGTCATTCTTGACTAACCTAATAGCCTTTTATGAGGGCATAACCAGGTGGATAGATTATGGCAAAGCAGTGGATGTGGTCTATCTTAACTTCAGTAAGGCATTTGACACAGTCTTCCACAGCATCCTCGCAGCCAAACTGAGGCAGTGTGGTCTGGAAAATCAGGTAGTGAGGTGGGTCGTGAACTGGTTGCGTGGTAGAAGCCAGAGAATAGTGGTCAAAGGGAATAGTTGGAGGCCTGGGTCTAGTGGAGTCCCCCAAAGGGTCAGTACTGGGACCAGTCCTATTCAACCTATTGAAAAGTGGATTGGATGAGGGATTAGAGAGTACTGTCAGCAAGTTTGCTGATGACACAAAGCCAACACACACACAGGCTGTGCTGCCATCCAGCATGACCTGGGCATGCTGGACAGTTGGGTGGGGAGAAATCAAATAAACTATAACAAGGACAAGTGTAGAGCTATTGGAGAGCAGTGTAGAAGAAAGGGACCTGGGAGTCCCGGAGGACAGCAGGATGATCAAGAGCCAGCAATGTGCCCTTGTGGCCAAGCAGGCAAATGGCATCCTGGAGTGGATCAGAAAGTGGATGGTTAGCAGATCCAGAGAGGTTTTCCTCCCCCTCTACTCTGCCCTGATGAGACCGCATCTGGAGTATTGTGTCCAGTTCTGGGCCCCTCAGTTGAAGAGGGATGTGGAGCTGCTGGAGAGAGTCCAGCACAGAGCAACGAGGATGATGAAGGAAGTGGAACACCTCCCTTATGAGGAGAGGCTGAGGGAGCTGGGTCTCTTTAGCCTGGAGAAGAGGAGACTGAGGGGTGTCCTCACTAATGTCTATAAATATGTGAAGGGTGAGTGTCAGGAGGATGGGGCCAGGCTCTTGTCAGTGTCATCTAGTGATAGGATGAGGGGCAATGGGTGTAAGCTGGAACATAGGAGGTTCCATATAGGAACTTCTTCACAGTGAGGGTAATGGAGCACTGGAACAGGCTGCCCAGGGGGGTTCTGGAGTCTTCTTTGCTGGAGATGTTTAAAACCCATCTGGATGTGTTCCTGTGCGACTTGGTCCAGGTGATCCTGCTGTGGCACGGAGATTGGACTAGATGATCTTTCGAGGTCCCTTCCAATCCCTAATGATGCTATGATCTCTTGCCCTGTATCTTGCCCCTGGCCTTGTGAACAGTCTTCCTCAGCCTTCTTATAGGCCCCTTCTAAAAACCCCATAACTAGGATGTTTATCCAGACTCGGTTCTCATGAGTTCATTGCTTTTACCACAGGGATGAAAATGGGGGTTGCAGCAATAAAAGAATCTTGTTATGTTCCCAAGTCCCCACTGGATGGAACTGAGAGTTGTATTGAGCTTGTCTGAGCTGTGGACTCTGGAAAGATCGTTGAGGTATATAAACTAGGGACATCTGTAGCATCTGGGCACCTGAAAAGTACCCTGTGCCTAGGTGTGGCTCTGAGCTAGTGAACACAACGGATCTATTTTATCACCTGTATTTGGGAGCTGGCAGCTTCCCTTCTGTCTATAGGATCTCTAGAACAAAAGATCCCTGTTCTTGTTTCCTGGGAAGTACCACTGGCCGTGAGGGGTGGTACAGCCCTGACCCACACTAGAAGATCTAAGCAAACACCTCGATAACTTCAGGTGCTTTTTTTGGCCATTTTTAACTTCAGGGCTAATTCAAATAACCTCAGTGTCTCCTATGTCACTGTTCCCTTTCTTGCCAATTTGGAACCAATTATAATGTATCACCTTTCAGGAGGATCACCAGCTTATTTGGAGCTGTTAAGATAAGGTACCCAAAGCCTAATTGACTGCATAATGATGAAGGAGCCACCAAATGTCTGGGAATGAGGCAAGAGACTAGTGAAACAGGATTTGCATCCGAGGGGGCTAAAATACAGAGCTGCCAAGGGCAGATGTGCAGGATGATGACTGAAACATGGGAAGCCAGTCTGGGATCAGGCTGTAATAAAACTGTCTTGTTTTGTGACGACAGTTAAAGTGAGAGGAGCAGAGTAGTGGGACCTCTGAGAAGACATTCCAGAAGCAGATTTTGCAGTTGCTCCTCTGTTGTGACTCTGGGACGCAGCCTGACTGCAGCAGCTGAGCAGTGTGGCCTGTGCCCCGCTCCAGTATCCCCACTCTGGGCCAGACCCCCAGGACCTTGCCTGCTGACAAGCCAGAAGAGACTCCAGTCTTGCACTGTGCCGGTTCTGTGCTTCCCGTGTCGCAGACCTGCCCTCAGTGACCCGCCAGGTGAGGTGTGGTTGGCCTCAGGTGGGATGTTTGATGACAATTCACCTTGTCTGCTGTAAAACCTGTCCCTCAGATCCCCGTTCTGGGGTGCCGGCGTGTTCCTTGCCCGTGCAGCAAGCTGGGCTCTGTGAGCACTAGGGAGCTGCCTGCTGCCACATGGTTTAGCTCCTGTTCACCAGCTCCAGGGACCCAAATGCGCCAGGGATGTGACAAAAACGTGTGATTTCTTTGGTTTTTGAAAACCTGCTGAGAAGATTACCCTGTCTTAAGGTTTGTTCCTAATGGTCTCAGGCAATATCCTCCAGTACACTTTGGTGTTAGCTGCCAGTTTGTCAGAGACGACACTTTATTTGCTCCTTCTAAAACACAGCGAGGGAGGCAGCTTCTGGCAGATGCGGGTGAGAGGTGCTCACAAGAGAGACGGAACGGCAGAGCCTAGTTTTTCAAAGGAGACACCCTACAGCCAAAACTCTCCTTGACTGACGCCTGTTTCATGGAGCTGCTTAGTCAGTGCAACTTGTTGTCTTTTTCAAGTGTGCATATTTGAATAGGGACACCAGTAATGACGAATCATTATTATACTATAAATAAAACATTATCCAGATCATGCTGGTCAACAGAGCGTAAAACAAATAGCAAATTCTAACGTCCTTGAATTACAATTAGTAAAAAGAAAAGGGCAGCACAGGATGCTGATTTGCGCCGAATGCCTTTGCCCAGTTGCTGGGAGAGTCGTTCCAGTTGCATCGGGATTATTTGGGGGTTTGCTCTTCTAGCACCGCCTGGTAAATTCTCTATGAAAAGAAAACGTGACAGCCCCAGGGAGCTCACAGCAAACACCACTCAGCTTTTGGTGTTTTTCTGTCTTGCTGCCGTAGTACAGCGTGGCCGCTCTGTGCAGCAGCTCAGGAACTGGCAGATGGGTGGGCAGAGTCCCGGGTCCCAGGGCAGTGTTAACAGAGACTGAGGAGTTGTCACAGGATCCAACCTCTGGTGAGGAGACAGAAAGGAGAAGGTCCACAGGATGAAATTCCTGAGGGGAAAAGGAAAAGCAAACTCAGTTAGGTCCCTGTTCAAACTGCAGTTTGTTCTAAAGGAGGTCGCAGCGCTTGCTTGTGGTTCCTGCAGTGCTGCACGGGGCTGGTGCTTCTGCGTGTATCATGAACCAGCTTTGTGCTGGGATTTTCACGTGACGGGATGGGGAGAACAGGAGGAAGTGCGTTCGGTAAGGAGTTTAAATACTTGTCTGCACGGGTATAAAAACAACCCTGCTGAGATTTGGATCCAAGTGTGTACATTTAAGACTTCCAGGTGAAGTTGCTGCGGTCACAAGTTGTTGCTCACTCAGGACACTTTCATAAAAAATGGAATTTAATCTTCCAAAATTGACTTTTAAAATCCTTTCAGTATGAGTCATGAGAGGAGCAGTCATGGAAACTTGATTCTTGTCTAAATGTCACCTGTCCTACAGAGAAATGTGTTTTAAAATAGGAACTGTTTGGTGTGAAATTGAATCAAATTTACTTCTATTTACATGGGCGGTGTGAAATGTGACCTAATGAAGCCTGTCATTCCCTCGGTTCATTGGATTGTAGTTTGCTTACCTCGCGAGGTGTAAATAATTTCTTCTTAATCAGATTTTTGACTGCAGTAGGATCCTCAGTGCCTTTTTGCAGTCACTCTCTCAGAACTGATCTGAAAACAACCACCATGCTTTTAAGCTGGTTTTTAAAGTACTACATGGAAGCAGGTGTGGTGGTGAGTTCTCTGGTGTGATGGATCCTGGTACCAGGGCTCCCTCTCTCTCCTCCTGCTACAGCTGCTGGGAGGAGAGTGGTGCTGGCCTCTTCCACTGTCCCAGCTTGTGCCATCCACCCCAGAATCAGAGTGTGCTGGTCAGATACTGCTGTTGAGGGTTTGCTTCTCTGTGGAGAATGTCTGGACTATATTAAAGCCCCTGCTAAGCCTCCTCAGGCAGCAGCTTCTCCTAAGTGCCATTGCCTGTTCTATGTTTACTAGGTGTTGAGGGAGCCCAGTTTGTTTGCTGATGGTTACTTCATCACTAGGAGGTTTGAGAGCAGGAATCTCCACAAGTGAGAGCCAGCAGCTCTATCCTTCATGCTGTGCTGCAGGTCAGGCTGCAGCAGCCACAGTTGAGTCCCAGGGCTGCAAGACTGACCTGGTCTGGATTTAACCCTCTTCTCCCAGTGTCCTGGGCTCCACTTCTCTGCCATGCCCTGTAGCCAGTGCTGCTCCGATGGTGTGGTACCAGCCTGAGCCTTGCTGGAAGAGCTTAAGGGCTGTTTAAAGTCAAAAGCTGCTGGTGAGTGCATGTCTTCTTAGCGTTCAAGAAGCTTGGGTGTTAAACCCATCAAATACTTGTCTCTTCATAACAGCAGTTCTGTGTGGATCCCCAGGTGGCCCAGGCCCTCCAGGTGTTTCCAGAGCAATATTTGTTTGCTTAAGGCCCTGGTTTGTCTTCTGAGGTGTGGAAACCTCAACCTGGGACATGGCTGTGGGCAGTGAGAAGATCTGTCCATGCTGGGGGAGAATCCAGCCCCAGTTTTGGTGAGGAACTCTGAGCAAGGGCTGAACTGGCTGCCACATCTCCCAGTGCCATTCCTGCCTGGGAGGAGCTGAAGTATGTGTCTGCTTTAGACTAACCCCTTTACTTCTGGCTTACCTTGCACAACTGTCAAACGGTTCGTGGCTTTCCTCGTCAAACCATCCTCTTAATTCCTCAGGTATCGTGAGCTGCTGTTGAAGCTGGTCTGCCTAGGCTTGCAGCACCACTCACTGCAGCACTCACTGCAGTACTGCAGCACATGCTGAAATACCCAGGAAAACAAATTCCAAGCAGGGGAACGATGTTCAGCACTGTTTCAGTGCCTCCGCTTTGTACATACAAAGGCAAAGCAACCCTTTCCTTAAAGAAGCAATAAATCAAATATGGAACAGTCAAGTGCCAGATTTAGCAAACTCCCTTTATTTACATACAAAGACATGTACACGTATGTTCTGCGTATGTACAAATACTGACGTGTATGTACAGACATGAGCTCCACTTACTCTACAATAAATAGCATGTAGGGTTCTCTTTTAATTGCCTACAGTGCTGAGTAAAAACACATGGCAATAAAATCATGGCTTACAGCGAAGTTACAAAAGCACCAACCACTGAACTCAGAGCCATAAATCCAAGCTTATCTACAGGCAGGGGGAGGCCACGCTATACAGAATACAAAGTTGGACCGTCTGGTAGGAATCGACAGTAAGAGACAAACTAAAAAACACCATTTAGACTCTGTATGAGGTAAGATGAAGGAAAACATTTAGGTTATTGATCAAACTAAACAACACGTTTCAGATTTGTCACCTAAGGAGAAAAGTAAATTAGCAAGTTACTCGTAGTAGGTTTTTAGCTGAATAAATTTTCTTTGTAGAAGTTTTTACCAAGGGAATCAGAGTTAATCTCGTGGGTGAGTCTTTCTGAGCTGTCACAGTCATTTACCTGGGTACACAGCAGAGTACTTTACTAGAACTTTGTCTAGCCTGTGCATAACTTCTTGGACCCTGCATGTAAGTCTGACTGGAGGCAATGAAAAGTGCTTCCTCAGCTAGCTTCTTCCATGGGACGTGGAACTGTCACAGAGAACTGTGACAGCAACCTGTCAGCAGCAAAATCAATATCCAGTGGAAGCACAGGGTGTTGACGCTTGAAGCGGTGTTGCTGGAGCAACATCTGTCCTCCTGAAGCAAAACCGCAGCCCAGACCCTCCATTCTCATAACTAACTGTGGTGGAGTGATGTGTTCTGAACTGGGGGAAAGCCTGGCTGAGTATTTTAATACTGGCAGCAGTAGTTTAAGATGTGCTCTGTGAGGTGAGGAGGGTGCAGACGCCTCTTTGTCCTCACTTAGAATTTGCCTAGAAGGATGCAATGCAGTACTAAGGAAGACAACTGTGTGGCATGAAAGAGGAAAGGAAGCCTGGGTTTGTTTGGGTGTTGTCCTTATCCCTGTAGTGTGTCCCCTTGCTGCAGTACAGCGCAGTACATGGCGAGACTGTTGCTTCCTTGGTGTGAAGTCAGACCCTGTTACCATTTTCAGGCTTAAACAGAGATTATCCTTTTCCAAGGTGTGTTTGTTCTCTACCAGTGCAGAACTAGTCCTGGTGTCAGTGTCCAGTTCTGGGCCCCTCAGTTCAAGAAGGATGCAGAACTTGAGAACCTGAGAGAGTCCAGCACAGAGCCACAGAGATGATGAAGGGAGTGGAACATCTCCCTGATGAGGAAAGGCTGAGGAAGCTGGGTCTCTCTAGCTTGGAAAAAAAAAAGGTGACTGAGCAGTGACCTCATTAGTGTTGATAAATATGTGAAGGGTGGATGTCAGGAGGATGGAGCAAGGCTCTTCTCAATGTCATCTAATGATAGGACGAGGGGCAGTGGGTGTAAGCTGGAACATAGGAGGTTTCATATAAATATGAGAAGGAAATCCTTCACAGTGAGGGTGCCAGAGCCCTGGAACGGGCTGCCCCAGGGGGTTGTGAAGTTTCTTTTCTCTGGAGACATTTAAAAATCCGAATGGATATGTTCCTGTGCAGCTTGGTCTAGGTGATCCTGCTGTGGTGGGGGGGGGATTGGACTAGATGATCTTTCGAGGTCCCTTCCAGTCCCTAAGTCTGTGGTTCTGTGTGATTCTGTGACCATGGAAGGAAGAAATGTCTGTACACCAAACCTGCACACTGGGTGGGACTAACAAATTAAACCTCGTTGATGTCTAATTACAGCATTGCGTATCCACGGGTACGAAGTCTGAAGGAAGAACTAGTCCCTTTTCAATGAAAACGTACGACTACTACAACTCATAGAAATGCAGATTCTATGCATTTTTTCCTCCTAGAAATAGCACTTTCTCTTAGGATTTGGATGTGATTCCTCGAGCCCTGTGTGTGTGACATTCTTTATGAAATGAGGGGGTGAGCTGTTTATTTGCATTCTGCGTTCAAGCAGCTGGGAGCCTGCTTCATCACTTGCTCTTTGTGTTGTCAGCTGAAGTTCCCAGTGAGAAATAGGATCCTCCTAAGTGCTGTCCAAGTCAAGTAAATACAACTTCTCTGCCATTGTGTCCGGGTTAAAAACAGATTCTCAAGAACCCCATCGATTTTTCCCAGATCAATGTTCATTACAGACATAATTTTGTTTCGCTTTTGTCGCGTGTCTGCCTGGAAGTTCCCTTATTAATGAGGAGAGAGCTAAAACGCAGAGGTCTCACATGAGAAATGATAGTTACATAAACGGTTTGATTAGTTACAATACAGCACAAACACAGCTACGGTTTTTGAAAGACTTGTTAACCTGATAGGAAAAACATATTCTTCTCCAGAAGGTCAATGGAAATGCTTATGTTTCTGACTGGTGCTGTGTCTCTGCAGTCACCCGCGACTGGCTCAGCCCGAGGACAAGTACGGAGTCTCGCTATGGTAATTATAGTCGGGACAGACCTTTTGCACCAGTTTGTAATCTACACTGTAAAAAGCAATGTAAATGCAGATAACCTTAAACGGTTTGGAACACAACCAGGAGACATGGCTTTGAGTCTGCTCTTGATAGCAGATCTTTGAAGGGTCGAAATTGCACAAAGCAGTTTTTTTAGCGCGGTCTGTTTTCTCGTACTCGATTCGGCAATTGAAGGACTTGGATTCCTTGGTCTCCAGCGTTGACTGTGGAGCCGGTTCAAACTCGACCACCTTGGAAGGTGGCACCAGGCTGACAGAAACGTTTCCCAGGCCCGTGGAGTTGTGTCGGAAATAAACACTGAAGGTCCCATTGCCATGATCGACGATCTTCCCTGTGATCAGCAGGTTGAGCTTAACAGTTTTGATGTTAGAGTGGAAGTCGCCCCACCCAAACATTTTCTTGAACTTCCCAGTTTTTACTATAGGTCTGCGTTTAGTTCGTGCCAGAGATTCCTGAACCTCCGTGATGTTGGACAACCAATCCCAAAAGTTTTCTATGCTGTCTGAGTAGGACACCTGGCCGTGTTTCAGCACTGGAGATGGTTTAACAAACAGGCGTAAAGGATTGATGATCCTGGAGTGGACCCCGTTGTCAACCAGTGTCTCTGCAGCGTCCTTCTCTTCCCAGTCCAGCACGTCTGTGGCTTGCACAACTTGATTAGCATCACAAAATACCTGTTTCAAAATAGAAAGACCTGTCATTAGAAAGTGTTAAAATAAAAAAGGACAGAAAAGGAGCCATTGCTATTCATTTTTACACCAGTAGGGTCTGAACTGGTCCAGTCGAGTAGACCACTGTAACCAGTAATGTCTGCTAACCTATGAAAGCTTAAGGATTTTACTCCAAATAGCTTACAGAGGATGCAAGGTGCTCAGCAGAAATGAAATAACTGCTTCTGGTAGTGACAGAAAGGTGTTGGATTTCAGTGTCACACAGGCAGGTCTCAGTAAGCAGCAAATTTCCAACTTAATAGAGACCCTTTGCCCAGGTACGTTCTTCTGTGCCCTGGGAGAGAGAAGCCCTGTGGAAAATGCAGAGGTCAGAAGTATGATCAACAGGCTAAAATCATCATCTAACTTTTTAGTTCCTTTAAAGCCTCAGTGTAAGTTTTGGAGAATGTGCTTTCATCAGGACTGTCTTCTAAATTTTTACATTTTCCAGCTGCAATTATTCTTGCTAAATACGTGAACAGAAAGAAAAGGAACTTAAAATGGGAAGAAGGAAGAAGTGTGGTGCTGTCCTCATCCTCAAAATGCTGCTTGCACTGCATCAAGCATCTTGAGGTAAGTGCCAGGATATGGTGGCTCCAGCACACAGGAGGGTGTTCTCACTATCCGTTAACCACCCACAGCAAGGTTATGGGCTGGAGGTTTGCCTACAGTCAAAACATTGAGCGTGCCATCCTCCTCAGTCCCTGGCTGCTGCTGAATGCATGGGGTGGGATTTTGCGCTGCCTGCCTCGCTAGGGAAACTGCAATGTTGGGCTTGTTTTTCCCTCTGCAACTGATCCCAAAGGGGTCCTTTATGCCTTTAGTTCCCAGCAGTGTTCAGTTCCTGTAATATTCAATTGTTGTTTCTATAATCTTCCATTTTTCATTTCACCATCTGGCAAAGATCACAAAGTCCAAAGCCCTTAATCTTCACAGGGCCCTGTTCTCTAGCAACAGGCTCTAAACCAGAGCCCAAACGCGCCCACCACGTGTTCTTCCTGATCATCCCTATTGCAATAACTAAGATTGAATGTTGAAAGGCAGCTGCCATGGCACGGATCTCAACTTGAAGACTGAAACGCTGCCATCACTGCTGCTGAATAAATTTACAGCTGGATCTTTACTTTGAGGGTGCTGGAGCACTGGCACAGGCTACCCAGAGTATTTGTGGAGTCTCCTGCTTTGCAGGTACTCAGAAACCACCTGGATGCCAGCCAGGACACTTGCTCTGGGTGACCCTGCTCTGGCACTGGTGTTGGACTAGACGTTCTCCAGAGGTCCCTTCCTGGTCCCCAGTCTGTGATCCTGTGAAATGCAGTGATCACACAGGTCTCTGCACAAGTAACATGATTTTCTCCTTCAGACCAGGAAAAGGAGGCAAAAGACGACAACAGTGATCACTCTCAGACTGAGACCTTGACTGTCAACTTTCTGCCTCTGCACTAGTTTTTTTTAAGGCTGAGCTATGAACCCGGGAAAATGGGAGATTCTAATGGAAACAGTGACAGATGCTTATCTGCACCAGCACAAATAGCGCTGTCATAACGGTGCTGGGGGAAGCATCGTTTCTGCTGTGATGGAAAGCTCCTGGTGAAGCAGTGTCATGTTTATTCATGGTTCTTCAGCCTCTTCTGAGCCTGCTTGTGAGCCCACAGTCAGCTGGGTGATGCTGAGAACAGCTGATCCTCACCACTGCCAGGGAAATAACTCCCTGCTGCGGAGAAGGGGCTCTGCAGATGAAGCAACTGATGCACATGTTCACCCATCCTTTACCCCAAAAGTGACCTGAGGCCTTTATAAGTCCTAAAAAAAGAGGCTTTTCTGCTGCATTTCTAGATTGCAGCTGGGACCAGCTAGAATACCAGAAACATGTCTCAGTGTTTGCATGGCTAAATGAGCTGCTGCTTAAAACACAGGTGGCTGCACAGACTGTGGGCACCTACCGTATTGCTGTTGGTAACTGGGCCAGAGGGATCTGCAGGTGGAGGTTTTAAGGAGAAATAGACATAAGTGAAGCCATTTGGTTGACAGGAGATTCTGTCCTTGCTTGTGTCTGCACCCAGCTCTGACTGTCCTCTGTCAAGGGCACGAGAATACACACTTTTCCTTTTGCAATGTTTATTGAAATCCCAGCAATGGCTCTTTGGCTGCTCTGTCCTCTCCTTTTATGAAGAGCTCTAGAGAGTACCAAGCCCTGTGTTACTGCTAATGCTCAGTGTATGTCTCTTCAGGGGGCCCTCGCTCCAAATGAGATGGCAGAGTGTTGCTTTCTGAGTGACTCCTTTTGGAAGGCTCTGATATAAAAAGAAGAAATATGTGGGTGTGAGGCTGAGATGGCTGGAGGATGGGGTGTGCACTAAAACTGTGAGGGTCTGTCGCTTCCATCCGGGTACCTGGGCACAAGTATTTCATAACCACCACAGTGGAACTGCAGAGTTGCACCGCGCTGAACTACTACTGCTCTTAATTTCCTCTGCGTTACACCGGGTGAGGTGTGCTCCTCCGATAACGACACGTGTCCCGGGTGCTGCGGGGCCACGGGCAATTTCACGTAGCAGTGAAGCAGCTCTTACAATAATATCGGAGAGCAAATTCATCCCTAGGCTGAATTCTAAGAGTGTATGATGTTCCTGTCTAAGGCTTAGCTGGAAACCACTAGCCACTGCTGAAAGCTGCTCCTCACGCTTAACCTGAGGAAGTTTTTCCTTGTGTGAAGCAGTTTGCAGACTGTAAAAACTCTAGTCTCGGGCAGCCTTAATTCTTGGCTCTACTTCATCCTACTGCTGTGTTGTTGTGCTGATTCCATTACAGGGAGGAGACTCAGGGATGACAGAGCTGCCAGCTCAGTGGGTTGCAGGGCAGGAGACTTCTCAGCTCGGGGTTGTACATCTGTTTTGCAGATGTTGAGTGAAAAGGTCAAACAAAGAAGCACCTGACGCTGCTCACTGCCCTGGTGTGGAGGCAGGAATGAGGGAGCTTTGTTCGCAAAGGTAAATGAGGTTTGGGCTTTTTTTGGTGCAAAACCTTTTATTTTGGTGCACGGGCAGGTGTTTTTTTTCCAGTGTTGACTAAAGCTTTCTGCAGTGTAGGAGAACTGAGCTCTAACACTTCATTCTCCTCTCTGCATCGCCAGGGCCCTCTGCTTGCTGCCGCTCTTTGTTCAGCTGTTTATTCCCGTTGGTTAGCAACTTCCGGGCAATAAAAAAACAGACAAAATCAGTATTAAAAGAATGCAGCACATGCTGGAAAAAAATGACTTCCTCAGCATCTTCCCACTTCACCGTAATGCTTCTCTGTAGTGCAAAATATTGCTCGTAGGGGATTTGAAAAATACTGGCTTAGGGAAGTTTACATTTAAATAGATGGCTCTCGCCGTAGTTCTCCTCTGCTGCACCTGCATTTTCCCTTTCCCACCAAACCATCAATTTCCAAACAGAAGAAATCATCTAATCTTTTCTCCAGATTACAGAGGCTGTAAAATGTCATCCAGTTACCCTAAAATTTCCATTAGACTGCAGGTATTTTCCAATAAGAAACATAATCTTTGACCCATCGAGTTGTACAGAATCCACAATGTGTCTTGCAGTTTTCTTGTGCTACGTTAACCACGAGGTATGACGCAGGTTGTACTTATGGAGCTTTAAACTTCAAACCATAGGCTCTTCATTTGAGTCTCTGGAAGATGGCAATTACTCTTCAAAACCTTTCTCTTCCATGGATGATCCTGACCTTGGTGGAGGAGTGCAGGGTTAAATGATGTTTGAAGCATGTGATTGGGAAAAGTCTGCATGGGCTTGACAAACCTGGAAAAGGACCTGGGGGTCTTGGTGGACAATGACCTTAATACAAGTGAGCAGTGTGTTGCAGTGGCCAACAAAATTCATCAACAAGGGCATCACCAACAGAGGGAAGTTGTCATTCTCCCATTCTGCTCAGCTGTTGTCAGGCCACACCTGGAATTCTCTGTTCAGTTTGGGTCCTCGTTGGACAAAAAAGATGTGGACTGGCTGGAGAGGGTCCAGAGAAACCCACAATGATGATCCAAGGACTGGAAAGCTTCCATGTGAACAAAGACTGAGGGAAATGGGTTTGTTCAGCCTTAAGAATCCTTAGGGGAGACCTTAGAACCATTTCCAGTATTTGATGGGTGGCTAAGAAGAAGATGGAGTCTCTCTTTCTACAAGGAATCACGTGGAAAAGACAAGGAGTGATGGGTATGAGAGTGAGCACCACAGGAACATTCTTCACAAAGAGAACAATCAGCCTGTGGAATGATGTCCCCAGGGAAGTGGTGGAGACTTCAACACTGGATAGAGTACTGGGTTGGCTGTACCAGCCAAGAAAAGTGGGACCAGATGATTCTTGAAGTCTCTTCCAACCTATTCTCTGATTCTGTGGTTCCCTGTGGATTATTTTTCAGAAATGAGCCTGTGCTGATGAGAGCCTGATAGTAAATGCAGGAGTGTCTCTGCCCAAATAAGTTTGGGGTTGTCTGGCACTTGCTCCTTGCTTTTCTCAGTCAGCACTAACTAAAAGCAGAGGAACCTGTGCAAGAGCACATCGTTTTGATGCTTTGGGAGTTCTGTCCAGGTTATTCATCAGTCATCAGCAATCATTTCTCTAACTTCACCCTGTCAGGAATAATTTAAAAACTCTCAGTAATTAGCTGAAACAAATAGGTCTGTTGGGATAAAGAGCTCCGAAGCACCATTCAGCTGCTCACTGGTGCTGCTGGGAGCATTCTATCGTACTGACGGAGAGGAAGGGGTGGGAGGAGGGAGTTGGTACTCATAGAGTTATAGAATCATTTAGGTTTGAACAGACTTTAAGATCAAGTCCCACCATTAACATAACCCAGTTCCACCTGTGAAAAGCTCATACTGGTAGAGTGGTAGAGACTTCTAGTGGTCTCCTAACTCTGCTACTTCCAGCCTGTATCTCATGGGTTTATATTTGTGTCACTGCTGCAGCTGCACAGGACACGGCTCTGGCTTCCTCGAGCTCATTTCATCCCCTCGCGAGCCCTGAACGCTAATGCAGCATCACTGAATGGCTACACAAACGCCTCAGTTTGAAAGGGGGAGGTAGGAGCGGGAGTGGGGGGAAGAGAAATAGCTCTGCTTTGTCTGTTTGAAAATTCAATGATTTCAACACATTTATCAAATTTTAAATAATTTATGTCTTGACAGGCTTTATCAATTTTGCAAAGCACACACATTAACCAGATACAATGATCTCATATTAGCTTTTTCAGCATCTTACACCGGGGCCCAGAAAGATTAATAAAAACTCAACCCGTCATCAATTAAATGGAAAAACATAAAATTGTGTTCCATTATAGCTTTTTTCTTTTTTTTCCCCCCCAAGAAAGTGATGACGGGATCTAATAATTCATCACAACAAGCTGAGCTTGAACTTTCCTGATTATTAAATATGTTCCTCCCAAAGGCAGAGGCTGTGGTGGGGTTTATGGCAGCAGATGTGATTGCTGTCAGGAATGCTGCGAGGGATTCAGGAATTAAGCAACATCTTTCAGCACGATGGTAGAAATGAGATGTGTTTGTTCCATCTAGTCACAGCCTGATTTGTCAGGATGTTATAAGCCCATGTGCTTTCATAAGTTTCATTTACCAGTGCAGCTCTGCTGGGAGTGAAGGCTGTGAATTAACAACTTGAGGTCACCACACAGAAAAACCCTTAAGGATTCCTCACTCTTCAGCTGCCCACTCATGTGCTCAGCGTTTTTGCCTTGGAATTCTTCTTACTTTTGATCCATCTGCCCAAAACTTCTGGGGAGCTTCTGGATTTCCCTTGAGAAAACCGAACTGTGCAGGTCAGCCTGCCCCAAGGAGCTGCTTTACACTGAATGGAAAAGTCTTCATTATTTCCAGACAGGTCCTGAAATTTGTGCTGATTCCTCCTCCTCCTCCTCGAGTTTGCCACCAGCTGCAGCGACCAGCCCCTGGGTTCTCGTGCCAACCTGAGTCACACAACAGCAGCCACAGCAAGTGAGAATTGAGCGTGTGCTCAGCTTTGAAGGCAGTGAGTAACATCCTGCCACTGTTTGGAGTGTGTGGGGGGTGGTTTCTCAGAAGGTGTGTTTTAAATTAGACACATATAGAGGAGTCGATATAGGCTGCTTATTAGAAATTGAGTTTGCAAGTTAAAAAGCCCATGTGAAACCCTGAGGGACCGACAGCAGGGCAAGTGGTTCTCACACCGGGAAAGTAACAAGAGAGCTCCAAAGAAATGCAACCAACTTCTGGATTCTATATCACTTGTGGAGAAAGTACAAAAATTACTTGAAATATTCGAGATGCAGTGGCTGCTAAAACAGGTCTGTGTGTGTTTGGCTGCTTGCTTTCCTTCCTGAGTCAAATCCTTGTCCTGTGGTTATGGTGCAGCTGACGAGGAACCTTCTTGGCAGGTGGACACAGGACAGCACCAGGTCCTGGTGTCTCTAACTATCTGCCCGGCAGCCCTGTCTGAGCCATAAGGAGCCTGTGACCTGTCTATATTATAATGATCCTCTGAGCACTGAGCTGGTGGGAAGGGACTGAGTGAGCAGGGATTTACTTTTGTCAAAAATCAAAGCCCAAAGATCTGACACAAAATATCTCTGCTGGGGCTAAGTGAGGAGCCTTTGTGTTCTGGGTGGCTCTGGAAACAGCACTTGCAGTTTGCAGCCTGGAAGGAAGGAGAGTCACCAGCAGCACAGGGGTGAAAGCAGGACCTGAACATTGTTGAAGGTCCTGCCCATTAGCTTGGCTAGCTGAGCAACCCCAGGTTCATTAGGCATTTATAAAAAGCTGGGAATTAATGGTTCCTCCCTGTAAATGAAGAGACTCACAGAAGTTGCCATCCCCATTTAGCCTTACCAGTGGGGGTGGTGGCATCAGAATGTCAAGAAGAGAGGTGGAACCTTTCAACTGAGGGTGCCTCTGCTCTCCCAGCACCCAAAACACTTTCCTGTGCTTGTACAGCCTCCTCCTTTCTGAGCCGTAAATAAACAAACACCAGCTAGTGGTTGTGACTGGCTTCCTGTCTCCTGTGGGTGATGACAGACACACTGAAAATATTCTGGTGCAAAGAGAAAATGAAGTCAGAAATTCAGAGTTCTCTTGCCTTAGTTCTGTTTCACTTTAGAACAGGGTGCAGTTGGGGTTCAATGTGCTGATTGCAGCAAAGATGTCCTTCGTGGGGGAGACTGCAGAGCAGGGAGTGGACTGTGAGGAGCTCTCCTCTCCAGATGGTTGATGGCAGAGGACTCAAACTTCTCACAACCCTGCTGTCACCTTACGGGGGCTGCAATTTGGAGAGTTTTAAAGGCTCACAGTGCTATTGTGACTTTCTTTCACTTGGGAAAGGTGGCCAGAAGCCTTCTCTTCAGTAACTAATATAACTGGATTGCTTTAACAATTTCGTCCTGTCTCCTGCAGTCAGAACTAAAATGATGAGCTGCTTCAGCAGAAAAAAAGCCTTTATGATCCAACTTTGCAGCCCATTAAATTTTTTGCTTGTAAATGAGTCCTGCGAAGGAATATCTCCCCCCAGCCCCGCAGAGAGATGCTGCACTGATGTATGACCATCCCCAGCGACGGAAGGGAAGGAAGCGCTACTGTACCGTGTCCTGCTCTCAGTGCTTGGCGGCAGGGCTTTCTCCAAAGCTGTTGCTGGCAAAGTGTCCGAGGAAAGGAACGGAAAGAAAATGAGGAGTGGCGGACTAGAACCGTGTATCAGTGTATGAGTTGTGAATACTAACACGGTCTGACATACCATCGTCTGCAAGTCAACAAATACTGCTAAACGCACGTGTGCACCTGAATAGCCCAGCGAGACACCGCAGCACGGGTAAGCCTGAAGCTCCCTCTCGTTTTTTAGCCTTTTTGCCTTTGAGGAGCTTCAGAGTGACATAGAAGGAAAGTCAGGAAGCATAAACGGGGTGCATGAAAGGCAGTGAGCGACTCAGCACTAGTTTCCCATCCTACAATACAGCAAGTTGCTTTTGTGCTCTCACGGCAGGCTTGCGGGAGGCTAATGAAGGGTGGTTCCTGGCACTTCGTGGAAAGGTGCCTTGCCAGCTTTCCTCAAAGGATCTGAGGGAGGAAGATCTCCATCAGCCTCTGTGAACGGGTAACACAAGATGGTAACATCCAAATAACCCACCAACAAATGCACAAACCTAAAGTGAAGTGGTATGCTGGGGGAAGTTCTAATTCAGGATTTGATCTCATTGCTTATTTTTAAACAAAACAGATAACTCAAACTAAGTACTGCACCTCAGGAAAAAAAAAATCCCAATAACTTTCAAGTTCTCCAATTTGTGTGAGAAACAGCATTTTACTACAACAGCAGTTCAGTACAGAGGAAGAAGGTGCAGACGCAAAAAAATAGAGTGAAAATGAAAAATCAAGCCTGCAAAGCCTTGCTGGTTTTGAAGATGTATCTGTGGAATGTATGTGTCGTCTTTCCCAGAGCCCTGACGAGTAGTTTTAGGTTATCTGAAGTGTTCCCTCCAGCCTCAATTGGATAAATTGCTTAGAGCATAGATGGCTTTTAAATTATATGCATTGAATTGATCTACCTTTCTGCTGAGAGAACAGAAAATTTGTTCTGAGAAACGCTTCGTGCCAAAACCTGTGCTCCAACGCTGCTCTCGGAGACTTCACCTCTTTCTATCTGTTTGTTGGGTTTTTTTCTCCTAAATCTGAAATAGAGATCTTTGAGACAAACCCCAGGTATCTGGGTTTTGTGTGTTTGTAGAGGAAGGACTCATGATTTTGTCTGCTACTAATAAGTAGTTTTGCTCTTTACTACGGATGGGGCATCTGGCTCTACTAGAAGGGTGGAGAAAGAATGGAAATGGAAACTATTCTGTGAATGATCTGAAAAAATCACGTACAAGGGTATCTAGTTTGGTTGTGATAGGTATAGAAAGCTTAGATTATATATAACAATGCATAATATCTTAAACACAGAAGAAGATGATTTTTCATTTTCATAATAATCATTGAATAAGATGTTTTGGTTCCTGGCAGGACAGACAAGAAAATGCTGTTCTGGAGTGGGTCAGTGATCCTCCTCACTGGCTACACAGAGATCAACTGTCCTTCAGCAAATAAAATGAAAAGGTCACCAAGCCTATGACATGCTAATGGAATAACTGAGCTAGGTGAGACTCCTGAAGGACTTCTGAAGGTAGATGGCTAAAAGCCGGAACTCTGACTTCAAATATCATTGTACATTTATTTCAAGCATAGTTTCCAACCCTGGTGACTGGAAGGGAAAGGACAAAACTGAGCACGTGGGTTCCTGTTTGGCAATGCTGTGTGTCACTGTGGTGTTTGAGGACACTTCTTTTGACAGTGGTCTTCAAGTGGGTACCTCTAGCTGTTTCAGCTTTCCAAACAGTCCCTCTCCCTGGATCCAGCATGACCATGGTGCCTGATGCAAACCAGATCAAGGTATTTGTCCAGCTTTAAGGAGAAATTACAATCCGTGCTCTGACAGCACATAGGAAGGAGCTGATTTTTCAGGTGCTTTCTGAGTAATTTCTTTGAAATTCCAACTGCACTCTTGCACTCTGTTTTGCACTGAGCTTCACCGGTGCTGTGGACACATCTTGTGGGTCTGAGATTTGTGCTTTTAGGATGATGGTCTCGGCTTTAGTTATTTTTAGAAGACTTTGCTGTTCACCTGCAAAGCTTGTGCGATGCCCCAAGTTTTCAATCTCTGAAGTCCCTGTGCCATTTGCAGATGCTGCTCACAGAATCATGGAATCGTTTAGGCTGGAAAAGACCTTTAAGATCATCGAGTGCATCTGTAAAGCTCACACTGCCAAGTCACCACTAAACCATGTCCCTAGGAGGAGCACCAGCTTGCAGGACCAACACCTGAACAAGCCTCATCTCACCGCAAATTGAAACGGGAGCGCTCACCGCCTTTGCCAAGAAAGCACCTGCTGACCATCCGTCTGTTGAACTTTACAGTTAATAATTTCCCCTCCTGCTTATTTCTTTAATGCCTGGGAGATTTCCCTTTACATTTGCCGAGATCAGTTCATTAAAATACTAATTTCGAGCTGTAATTATCTGTTGGTGCGCACTGCTGGTCGAACCAGCGGTAGCGCTGATCCGCTCTCAGCTGCAGGAGGGTTCACAGATGCTCAGGTCCCTCAAAGCTCCTTGCAGGGGTTACGGTGGCACCCAACTAGAGACTGGCTTGCAAGGGATGGAGTTTTTTGGAGGAAATGCTTTAAAAATCATAGTTAACCATTCAGGCTGGTTTATGCGGTAGGGAAGATGCATTAACAGAGAACTGCTGCATCAGTTAGAAACGAACATGATTTTACTGAAGTTGTCATCGAGGTTTTATACGCCTTGTACATTTTAAATTAAAAATCAATTACAGAGCAGTCCTTAATCTCCTCGTCGGAGTTGATTCATATTTGGATGCAAGCTCCAAGACCCTGAGTGACCTCCCTCCGCACGAAGTACGACACAGCCAAGGCTGATCTTTCTATCTTCCAGCTCGCGTGCCGTTATTTAGGGTTTGGGGTTTTTTTACTGCATTATGAAAAGGAGAGTTTTAATAATTGAGCCAGATTAAACGAATCAAAGGATGCTTGTGACAAGCTGGAAACAGAGAGAAGCGGTGCATTTCTAGTGGATTTCAAGCTCCGTATTATTACAAAGCGCAAGAGATGATTAACAAAGAAAAATATTACAGTTATCTGCTCCCTTTGAGAGTCTAACTAATGAACCTCCAGCAGCTGCTGTTGAAAAATCAGTAACGCCATCACTATCCATTTCAAGACAAAGCGCAGCTGACAGATGTTGGAAGTGATAAATCAGGCTGCGCGAGGATTAAAATAACAAGCCCCAAACGGCCTTTAAAAGACAAAGGTGCTGCAGCAGGCTATTTTTAGCCACTCTGGATGCTGTCAAAAGTTAAGATCACCGATACAATTATCTGGCGAAACAGTAATGACCAGAGTAATACGTTATGGAAAATCCAACAATGGCGATACTGGAGCCAAGTTTTTGAAAAGAACAGGTTTTACAGCCGTTTGTGCTTCTAATGGCAGAACCGAGACCGCCACGAGGCGTTGAATATTACTTCTGGGAGTGACTTATGAGAAGTACGAGCTGGGCTGAAGCATTAAATGGAACTGAATTGCATTCCTGTACATTTTAATTAATCCTATTTTAAAGCAAGGAGTTACAGTTTAATAGGCAACGCACACTGCTATTGAAATAAGGCATCAGATTTCTCTGTTGCTTCTCTGCGGGCTGCGTTTCCTAACAGCTTGTCACTGATGTGAGATCAAGAGCCCACTCCTGGAAGACACTCTGTGCTGGCAAACTGCTGCCTTTAATGGGAGGCAACTGGAGCAAGGGGACAGCGAGCTGAAACTAATGCCAAGTTTATGAACTTTAGCTTAGTGTCTCTCTGTTAAATCCATCTTGCAAGAGGGTTCAAAACTCTGTTGGGTATGGGGAAAGGCTCAGATTAAAGAATAAAAAAAGAACAAATAATAAAGAAGAGTATTTTCCTGGCATCTCCCCTGGGTCTGTGAAGGATGGCAGGACACGCAGTGTGGCTTCAGTGCTGTGTGTGCCAGGGGGGCTTGAAAGAGCCGCCACGTCCCTGGCTAAGCACAGCTCATGGCACATCACACCACAGTTCAAGCTCAGTTTAGGGACACCACAGAGCCCGGTGTGCAAATCTCCCAGTTGAAAAGAGCTGCCAAACGTTCCTGCTCTGCACTGACATCTTTGAAAAGCTGTGCTCACCCCAAGTCCCCAGGGAGATACCTTTCTGCTAAAGAACCTGTTAACTGGGGTCATTCAGTGACTTGGTGATTCCTCTTGGATCCTCCTGCTCTTTGAGCAACTCGAGTGGATGTATTCAGGAGTCCATCAGCTGCACAGAGATGAGGAGAATGACCACTAACCTCAAATTCTAAGCTTTTTTCCAGAAAACACATTCTGTTCATTACTTCAAGCACAGTGGTCCTTCCTGGAAATCCAGCTTTCCACACTGGCTTTTGTTAACACACCAGCAGGGCTCAGCAGAACCACGTCGCTGCCAGCTGTGGGAGCTGCTCAGAACATTCTTGGCATGTCTCTAAGAAAAATATCCCTGCTTAACAGCAGAAATTATAAGAAGTACAAAGGAGTGTTGGATTGCTCCTGAAAAAGGCAACCTGTGGCTTGACAAGCAATGCTGGGTGTTGCAGCTGAGTTAGATGTGGTGCTTAAAGATCTGGTCTACTCGTGAACTTGGTAGAACAGGGTTGTTGGTTGGACTTGGTGACTCAAGTGTCTTTCTCAAATTGAATGATTCTATGATTCTAGGAGGCTGCCTGGGGAGGGCAGGGGTACAAGCACCAGGGCTTAGCCTGCTTCAGGAGCACAGCAGAGACGTGTCAGGGCCACACATCAGGGGGAAGTTTCTCCACTTAGGTCTTTTCAATGAAGTGGAAGCCCTTCAGGAAAAGCCTGGCCAGCACAGGGGTGAGAAACTTCCCAGCTGACCCTTGCTGGGGAACAAGGGAAGTTCAGAGCAGAAAGCAGGACAAATTTCTGTAGTGAAAGAGTGGTTAAACATTGGAACAGGCTGCCTAGGGAGGTGGTGGAGTTGCCATCCCCAGAAGTGTTCAAGAGGTGAGTAGATGTGGTAGTTTGGGACATGGTCTAGTGGTCGTGGAGGTGTTGGGGTGAAGGTTGGAATAGATGATCTTAGACATCCTTCCCAACCTTAATGATTCTGTGAGTCTCACTGCCTTTCCCCACATGCTCCACACCAATCCAGGATGAAGGCAGCGCTGAGGCTGGTTCTCCTCCCCATCACACAGCCAGGTGTGAAGTTGGAGCTGTGCCGGGATCAGTGGCATGCTGGCTCACAGCTTCCTCCTCCCCGCAGAATGCCTGGAGGACCATGGCAGTTTTCTAAATTAAATTAACATCTTTTTCCCTTTTCAAACCACTT
The DNA here is from genome assembly GCA_028565055.1 of Phoeniculus purpureus. Lineage (NCBI taxonomy): Eukaryota > Metazoa > Chordata > Aves > Bucerotiformes > Phoeniculidae > Phoeniculus > Phoeniculus purpureus. The sequence goes on along the minus strand of JAOXOE010036406.1, from coordinate 21,402 downwards.
AGCATGAGGTAGCACATTGGGGCACTTTGGGATATTTTATTGCTGCCTACACACAAGCATGCATGCTGCTTTCCTAAATGAATTACTCTCTTAAAAAAGAGAAAATCATTGACTGAAGCTGCCTTCTTATTAAGTTTTAAGGTGAAACAATATTAGCCTTTGCCTAGCAGCAGCCAGCCACGCCTGCAGCCATTGTGTGCTGCATAATGCGGTAGTAACAGTGACTTCATACTGTAAAGTCCTATTGAAACCCAATTGTAATCCCTTTTAATTTACTCAGCCAACTTACGTGTCCCCAAGGAGAAGAAAAACAGAGTTCCTCTCAACCTGAATTTGTTTGCGCTTCAAAGATTTTGGGAAGACTGTGAGATTGGTTGGTCAAATCTTTCCAAAATTAAAAGCTTTGTGAAACAGAAACATTTTCTGCGACACTTTTGGGGTGATTTATCAATCTAAAGCTTGGCTTCTTGATCAAGTTCTAAAATAAACAGACATGCAAACCATAATTAGTTCCATTCCAGACCATAAAAATCATAGAAACATAGAATGTGTTGGGTTGGAAGGGACCTTCGAAGGTCATCTAGTCCAACCCCCTTACAACAAGCAGAGACATGTCTAACTAGAACAGATTGCTCAGAGCCCCATCAAGCCTGACCTCGAATATCTCTGGGGATGGGGCCTCCAACACTCTGTAGGCAACCTGTTCCAGGGATCCACCCTCAGATTAAAGAAGGTCCAAGTTTGAAATCCAGTCACCATGTGAGTTTTAACAGGGCTCGTTGGATATTCAAATGTCCCACCATAATAAATCTGTGCCTTGGGTTTAAAAAAGGGAGAAGAGGTGAGTCTGAGATCTTGTTTGACTGGAAGAATGTCACGACACGAGCCTGGCTTGTTCCCTTTCAGTAACTCACAGAGCTGTTTAATATCTAAGATCTTTGTAAGGAACAGAAAAAGGATCTGAAGGAAGAAGGGTTTACATCAGATGGAAGCTGGACATTCTAGCACAACAGGAGTTAACACAAGTGGCTGTCGTTTGCATATAAAAGTACAATTTCGAACCTATTTGCACCACATAAGCCCTATGGGTATCAAACAAAACGGAAACATGTTCAATACATCTCTTCATCTCTCAGTGTTTCTTTGACTGTGAATTTGTGTGCATCAAACCAACCTCGAGTATTTAATTTGGTCTCATCCCGTGATGCATTTGATGTTTTTCAACTGGCTTATGAAGAATCACATTTTCAGGCTGTATAAAAAGGTCTGCTCTAGCAGGGTGCTTGCAGTTGGTGAAACAAGAACTGAAGGCAGGTAAATCACCTATGGAAGGACGGGGTGGGGTGGGGAAACTGGGACTCCAGCACAGTGCTACTGAAGCACATGTCTGAAACATGTGAAGGCAGCCCAGAGGGCCAAGGGTGTCCTGGGCTGTGACAAAAGAAGTGCCACCAGCAGGTCAAGGAGGTGACTCTCCCCTTCTATGCTGCTCTTGTAAGACTGGAGTACTGCATCCAGTTCTGGAGTCCCCAGTGCAAGGACAGGGAACAGTCGGAGCAACTCCAGAGGAGGCCACGAAGATGATTAGAGGGCTGGAGCCCCTCTGCTATGTAGACAGGCTGAGGAAACTGGGGCTGTTCAGCCTGGAGAAAAGATGGCTTCAGGGAGATCTTATAGCAGCCTTCCATTATCTGAAGGGGCTACAGGAAAGCTGAAGAGGGACTTCCTCTGAGGGACTCTAGTGACAGAACAAGAAGGAATGGTTTCAAGGTAAAAGATTAGTTCTCAGGAAGAAATTCCTCACTGTGAGGGTGGTGAGGTGCTGGAACAGGTTGCCCAGAGAAGCTGTGGCTGCTCCATCCCTGGAAGTGTTCAAGGTCAGGTTGGATTTGGCTCTGGGCAACCTGGTCTGGTGAGAAGTTGGAGCTAGATGATCTCTGAGGTCTCTTCGAACCTAAACCATTCCAGGATTCTAGGATTCTGTGCAGGATGCTGGCGACAAGGAAGTAGGAAACATTCTCTTTGGGTACATACTAATGGTGTCTTTGAGGAAAGGCTGTATCAAAGCCTAACCTTAAAAAGTCTTCCCCCTCTTAGCATAAGCAATGCAAGTATCTTTGCATACAAGTGTTGTAAAGCCAGCTGGATCCCAAACTTCCTGAACTTCACCGTCTACAACAGGAAAACCAAAGTCTTCCTTCTGCACAACAGACACATTTATTTGGGGATGGCTCTTTTTGAAGCTGACCATCATTTTACGCTCATGGGCAAATAATGAATTTGCTTCCAAAATGGAGCCTCCTAATTTAAGATTTACTCTGAAAATAGCTACCCTGCAATAATCAGTTCTCCTAACTTTTTAAAAAGCAGAACGAGCCAGTTCAGAAGAATCCATAATTGCCAATGAGACTTACAGGTCACTGCTTAATTCATGCACTGTCTGAAGGACTTTAACATGAAAGAAGGTATTTTTCATTAAATGGAAGCCCGAGTCTACATGAGAAGCCCAACCACAGTTTATGAATGGTTTGGGGACTGAATGTTAGCAAGTGGTGGAATAATCTCAAACCTCAAACAAATCTGAGTTAGGAAGAACAACTTTTTAAAGCAAGAGACATGAGATGTGATCTGATAAGCTGAAAGTACCAGGGCTGCTACTGTGTAAGTGAAGCCAGGCTTAGAAAGTCACACAGTCCTTCTTGCTTCTGATGCGTTTTCATACAGATTGTGGAGATCAAAGAAAGAAACAAATCTAAGTGTGGCTGCTGCCTAGACTAGAGCTGGTAATAAGCATGTGACACAAAGAAAAGCAGCTCCTCTCAATGTTTTGAACTGCCTCCTGTGGCTACAAGAGGTGGTTCTACAGACACGACAAGAGATGCCTTGTATTAAAATGGAATGTGCTGCCCTGCTTGATCAATCACAAAGATTTTCTGAAGTCTGGATGTGCATGACTGATTCAGTAATAAATCTGTCATTTTATAAATTGCACTCTCTGTGATCAGCCCAATAAACCGTGTTGCATCACGTAACATCACAACTGGTGGTATCTCTGAAAATGCCAGTGACTCGTGATGAACCATTTGAGGAAGGCCTTGTTTGTCTGACCTACCTGCCTGCAGAGTTGCAGGGGTAAGGATGGAGGGAACTCAGCCCCGTGCCTGTTCCCTCTGTACCTGGATCACCCAATGATGCAAATACTAATCTGCACCAGGCATGACCGTCAAATCAGGCAAAGTGTATACATGTGTGCTTTGATTCTATGAAATGTGTTTTCCTGTTCATCTGGGCTGGTTCCAGCTCCTGTTCAATGTGTAGCAGCTTCTTCTTTCCACAAGTGATGCACAGAGGAGATCTCGCAGGACAGCTGGACTTGCAGTGAGAAGAAGGATTCTTATCCCCTACATTTGGAGAACAAGAAGCCTGAATACCTCCCTTCACATAACCGAGAGTGGGTATGTCAAAATCATGCTCCAGAATACAAGATCTCTGCAGATCTCAGCAAAGGGCAGCACCTTGTTAGTGGAGATAACGTTTGTTGCTCATGTTCAACTCTGCCTAGGGCTCAGCTGAATCTCAGCCAAAGTTCTGATAGCTGAATATGGATCAAAACGTCTGAACAATTTTGATGTGCACTTCATTGCTGCTCAATACTCGGGAGGAGATGTTTTCTCTGGGGTGCCAACAGCATGCTTCACTTAGCTGCTTTTTCTCCCTTTGTTTTCATGGTCATTAGACAGGATAAACGTAGCACAGATTGGAGGGAGGAGGTGAGGTCAGTGCGCTGATGGTTTGCTCCTTTCTCTGCTTTAGAATGCTACTTTCATAGAATAATAGAATCATTAGGGATTGGAAGGCACCTCAAAAGATCATCTAGTCCAACCCCCCCACCACCACAGCAGGATCATCTAGATCAAGTCACATAGGCCAGGTGGGTTTTAAATCTCTCCAGAGAAAAGAAACTTCACAACCCCCGTGGGCAGCCCGTTCCAATGCTCCATTACCCTCACTGGGAAGAAGTTCCTTCTAATACTTATATGGAACCTCCTATGTTCCAGCTTGCACCCACTGCCCCTTGTCCTATCACCAGATGGCACTGAGAAGAGCCTGGCTCCATCCTCCTGACACCCACCCTTCATGCTCATTGTATTCCTGCCTGGTGCTGTATGCTGGGAGCACTCCACTAGTACTTGGGTTTGCATAAAGGCAGCCTGTCACCTCATCTGCGTTTCTGCATCCTGGCTTCTCATGGAAACCCTCTCGTTCCCCACTACTGCTGCGCAGGCGTTCAGGCACACATACAGAAATCTAAGACAAAGCATTTAATCTGGAAGAACATCAGTACTACACGGTCAGACAAAGCCTGATGATTTATACTTAGAGACGTACTTGACGTTCTCTGAGCTAAGTCCAGAGCTCAAAGTTCTATACCCACATCATGTTTTTTGTAATAAAAGTTTTGCATTTTGCACGACTGTATGAGGAGAACATCCCCTTCCAGTGGTCAGAACCCACACATCCACACACGAGTGTCAGTAGAAAGGGACTGGAAAGCACTCTGGCTGCAGATTTAACTTCTCCTGTTCGACAGCTTCAGGCTAGACTCCAGCAAATACCTGATGTGTGTGATCCTGACCAAAGGGAATTATGGCACCAGGTAGCCCAGACAGAACATTCTCTGTTGTGGGTCAGGAATGGCCAACCTTTGGTTTTAATTATATCTATTACATGATAAATGAACGAACCAGATACATGTGGGGTTTTTTCCTCCACCCATGGCTACAACTGAGCATCTCTTGGGTTTTTTTCTTTGCTGTGGCTAATATTACAATTAAACTCTGAGATGCAGCCTGGGAATGTATTAAAAAAACCTACCTCAGCTGCGCCGCACCAAATATTTCTTACAAAACCAATCCTTTTCTGATTTCCTTCATGCCCATACTATTTACAGAGCAAACAGAGGGAATCAAATCACACAACCCATAAAAAGAGTGAAAAACAGGAACCTTCCTGGCTCCCAGAAGTAAGGAAATGTAGCGTTAAGACTGGAGGCTCATTTCCAGCGTTGTGTGTTCGTATGGCAGTCTCTAAACGGTGCATTATCTCGCATACCAGATGTGCAGCAGCATCGAGGTACAACAGGGTGCGATAAGTGTGGAATTTCAGCCCTATTTCTCCTTTTATGTTTTAAGTCAAATCCTTAGTCTGATTGTAATTTAGGTTTTTTGTCTTGCTTTCTGTGAACATTGAGGGAGGTGGGAGAGAAGTGGGGGGGGCTGGCATGCAATTATAGAAATGGAAAAGGGAATCATCTGGGAATCAAGAGTACCTTAAGTGAACAGCACAAGAGAAATCAACATCCAAACCTCTAATTTTATTTAAATTGGTGTAAAACTAGAGTATAGAAACAACTTATGCTGATGTGATTAACTCCACTTAAGTGGAATTTGCCCCCAAGACAGCAGTCTCTTGGCTGACACAATGAGCTGCATTTGGAACCGATACAGAGGAGAGATCTTAAAAGTTACTTGAAATGCTGTGAAACGTTGTTCTGGAAAGACTATTTAGATATTAAGTAATTGGAACACACTTCAATAAATAACTCTGCTGCTGTTGTATTGCTAAGAGGGTTACTATAATAATTAAAAAATATTCCTGTTGTGTCTCAGCTGGGAGGTGGTAACCTGGTAAAGCAGTCAGATGGTGCTGCAAGAGCGTGTTTTTCATGTCTACTGGAAACAGAGGAAGTAAAACTCTGCAGCAGGATGAATATCAAACTTGGATAGAGCCTGCTAATTTTCTGGTATGTTAATAGTATTTGGGAGCTGGAAGGTGGGAGTTTCAGCTCAAGAGAAAAGAGAGACCACCGTGAGGGAAAAAGAGCTTTATTCTTCAAGGCACATTTTTCTCTTGCTGTTTCTCTAGGAAGGTTCCTTTGCCTGCAAGGAGTTGTCAAATGCTTTTTGGATTCAAAGGAAACTTCTTGCTGGTTTGCGTGGGTTTCAAGTGGGGCCCGGTGCCTGAGCATCAGCTAGGTGCTGGTGGTTTTGTAGGCACACAGATGGATTCTGAGGAAGCTGCAAAGGCTCAGCTCCTTGCAGGATCAAATGGCTGCACACCTTTAAAGAAGCCGGGCATGACACACAGTGCTTCCAGTCATCCACAAATGAATGAGCTAATTAAATTATTTTTTTTCTTGCTCTGGTGTACTGCATATTCCAATTAAGTTGCTAAGCCAATCAGCTTGGAATAAATCAGCCATATTGTTACATAATTCTTTTTAATAAACAGAGATATCATTACATGAACTAGGTTCTAAGGGTGCCAGATGCTCTGAAACAAGGACTCTAATTTATTTCATTGATTTTAAAAAGCAACCCATTCATGTGTGATAGCTTTTATCATCCAAAATGCTAATCCTTAGCTGAGTTTAAAGTGGATTTCTGCCATTCTCTTACATAAATGAGAGCACAGAAGAGCTAAACATGGACCTTCCTTAATTCCCCATTGCCCAATCACATAAAACTGTTGTCCCAACCCCTAAATAAACAGCCTTTATGACACAATTAAGAGGATTGCAATAGAAAAGAGGCCCAAAAATCCCTCTCAAAAATACTGCATCCAATATTAAGGAAAAAACATACGTCCTTCAAAAACGAGGGGGCTGCTGAGAAAGGAGCACATGCTGGCTGGTTAGCACGATGCAATGAGAAGAAGGGAATGGCCGGGGTTCACTATAAGCCCTTGGTGCTAAACTCGAGAGCAGAGCAGAGCTCCCTGGCAGTTGGCAAGGACTATGTTAGGCTTAGAACCTCACAGAGGGAACGAGGTTCTCCAGTCTAAGAAACAAAGATTGTGTGCTTTAGTGCTGAGGACACGTCTCAAAGATACTGTTAAAGGAGATGGGGAGTAGAGATGTTCCCTTCAAATCCTGTCCGTGATGAAGGCTCCTCCAGAGGAGAGCATAAACACGCACATCTAACCCAGTAATCAATCAAAACTGGTTTTATCTTTCTGGCCCCATAATTTATGCCTTTTTTTCCTCCCATAGAGAAGACCATACAAAACAGAAACCATTTGGGTTGGTGTTTTGATAGCTTCATGGGAAGGCTGAACAAGTGATACGGAAGTCAAGGTATGCTAAGTAGCTCGAGTCAATAATCCTAACCTGCCAGCAACAATCCTAACCTGCCAGCAAGTGCTTCCTGAAGAAGCTGAACATTCCCCAAAGATGCAGCCCAGCAGAACATCATTACAAAGAAATATGATGATTACTGGATGTCTTTGGTGTGTCTGTGCCTACCAGTCCCATTTGTTCCTGTTTCTTCTGGAATGCGACAAAACCGCTTTTGCTTCGTATTTTTACCCGGACAGTGATGACTGAAAGCTATTTCTCTGGATAAAAGATGAAGGAAAAACTCCTGTGGTTTCCATTTGGACATTAGAGGGTTGATGTGTTTTGCTGTCACGTTCCATTTTTAAATGCATGACACTGCACAGGTGTTCAGACTCCAAATCCTCAGCTAAATCTGTCATCTCTCCACAGCTTGTCACCGCATCAGCTCACAAACCGAGGGGAGAATGAAGTTCCCGTATGGTAGAAAACCGCAAGTGCTTGACAATGGTTAATGATAATTTCTTTCCATAGCTGAAAAACATCGCCGCACTTGATAAATTTTCAGGTATTATAATTGCTTTGAGGTTCATTTGCCTATCTGGATTTTTCTCCATTTAATAATTTATCCACAAGCCCTTGATGTGGAGGACACAAACTAATAGACGATTACAAACGCAAAGGGTTTCGCAGGAGCTGAAGTTGTTAGCCTGACTCAAAGCAGGGGCTGGCAGTTCTATCTCTGCGCTCGCAATCCTTAACACACTGGCTGAATTCAGAAAGATGAGTTTTACCAAGAATTACAAATCATCTTCCTATGTCTGCCTCAAGCATATGTTTCTGTATCTCTGAGTATTGCTACAACACAACACAGCAAATAATATAACAACCAGTATTATAAGCAAGATGGTCTTGAGTATTTACCCCAAAAATGGGGCTAACCCACAAGTAATGCTATTCTCAAAATTTCTACTGAATCTTTTAACTGCTGATGGAGACTTCAGGGAAAAGGATACCATGTTCAAACTACACAGGGATAGAGAAGATGGGAGAATGAAGCAGTTCGTATGGGACCAGTGCTCCCAGGAACACATCTCCTCCTGCCACTCCAAGGACATTCTCTGCTGCAATATTTGAAGACAAAAATCAAGACCTAGCATTGTAAATTAAGCTTAGATCTCTCAAAGAGTCTAGAAGTGAACCATCATGTCCATCTAAGTAATTTAGAGAAAAAAAACATGACAACTGTTCCTCTGCAGATGATTGCTTAAATCTTGGCTTCATGATCATGTAGCATCCATCAGCAAATGAAAGAAGTGGTGCCTCTCTCAGTGATGTAGTATTGACCCCCCAAGAGATGCACCTGACTCTTGCACAACTGAGTGCAACTAATCCAAGTCCTCTGAAGTTTTGATTCTGTTATCTACACAATTCTTCCTATTGGTTGTAGGAGCGAATTGAGTCAGGGATCTCCTGAGCAAACTGAACCCATATGTAGTCCACAGGGATGGATGGGCAAACAGCTGGTGAGATGGTATCACTATGAGGCTGTTCCAAATAGAGTTTGATAGGCTTTGAAGATTGAGAAAGGTCCTTGATGACCAGGAAAAACCTAAATGTAGTGACCAATTTCAAAAAAGACTAAAAACAATCCAGGAGACTACCAGCTGCTCAGGCTCACTTTGGCCCCTGGGGAAATCATGGAGCAAATCCTTTCTGAAGTCTGGGCACATGAAGGGAGAAGATGATGACTGGGAATAGCCAGCATAGATTTACCGTGGATTTACTAAATTTACCATGCATGACTGAACTGATTGCCAAAGACTTATCAAAAGGCTAAGTCTGTGGGTGAGGAGACAGCAGAGGAATGCCATCTCCTTTATCAAGGTTTTTGACATCTGTCTCCTACAGCCTCGAAGAGTTGGGTGCTGTTGGGGGGAAAAAGCAGCTGGACTGAGGAGCTGAAGGCAGTGGTTAACGAGTTGTCCTCTAACTGGAGCTCAGTAACAAATGGAGTCCCATTCTCCGTACAGACTGAATTCACAGAAGGATCGACTAGGCTTAAATGTTCATAATCACTGTCATCACTGAAAAGTTTTGACGTATTTGCTGGAAAACACAGTATAAACAAAATAACCCCCCTGAAATTTAATCTTCCCAGAGAAGATGATTTTAACAATCTTGTTTACTTCAAATTTCATCATAGTGTTATTTTCAAAATACACTGCTGAAAGTTGCTGCTGCTGGGTTTGAAGACTCCGAAGGAGGAGGAGTGTTATTAAACATACAGAATTTCCATATTAATCAAAATGTAACTTCCAGTTCTAGAGACACTGATGGTGCAGAGTATTTAAATTAACTTCTTCCTCTCAGTATTCACAGTGGGCTTTCACCCCTCAAAGCCTGTATTTATGCCAGCAGAGCAGTGTCACTGGGAGGACAGACTTTCTTCATAGGGTCAAGCAAGCCTGGTGACCAGAAAAAGCACTGCCACCACCTCCCCACCTTCCTCAACAGAGTCTTTCATTCATCAGGGAATCTTGAATATGAACTATTTTAAAATTAAATTTTCTTAGCAGCTTTTTGTTTGCAAACATGACGACTCTGAGCTGATTATCTCAATATAGGGTTTGAATGACAGCATATGTAGGATTTCAGCACTTCTTTCTTGTTTCAAATTTAAAGATTCCTTGAAAAAAAAAGTCATTTTTGTATTGTGTGTTAGACCTAAAGGACAAGATTCGTCTGCTAACTTCTCAGGACATCGTCTTGCATACAGATATTGAATGTTGAAGGATGAGATGTTCTTCCTTGCTTTGTAATACAGCTAGGCACAAACTGCTTCCTACTTGAGTTATCTGAAGCACAGCGCATTCCCCAAGTAGGTGGCTCAAAAGTGTTTTGAAGAAAAGAGAACGCTTTTTCTCCTCCAATAGAATAAAAAAAATACCCCAGCGCAGACACAGTGTTAGAATCACAGAATCGTTCTGGTTGGAAAAGACCTTTAAGATCATCAAATCTAACTGTTTACCCAGCACTGCCAGGTGAAAGCACCACATGAAAGAAAAATTTTCTCAAAAGTTAACTTTTGACAATTGTATTTATAACTACAAAGACAAAAAAGGATTCACTGTGATCTACTGACTTAATCTTTTCCCCCCACACATGGCTGCAGTATTGCTGACCCAACCACTTCCAGGATTGTGACACATCGTAGAGAGGGTTCAACCAGTTGGATCACGAATTGAGAACTCAATCAGAAAAATGGGCAACCAGATTGGAAAGACAGACACATTTATGCACTTTAATGAATTACATCAATTAGTTCTACTTATTTGCATTGTCTTACAAAACATTGGTGTGTGCACAGAACACCAATAAAATTCTCACAGAATCACAGAACATTAGGGATTGGAAGAGACCTCGAAAGATCATCCAGTCATCCAATCCCCCTGCCAGTGCAGGATCACCTAGATCAAGTCACACAGGAACAGGTCCAAGCAGGTTTTAAGTATCTCCAGAGAAGAAGACTCCACAACCTCCCTGAGCAGCCTGTAGCAGTGTAATTTATAAAAGGAAAACAGAACTAGGAAAAGCTCTGATGCACCTACTATTAAATTTTTGCTGAAGGGGCTGAGAATGTTAAACTACTCACCTTGCAAACACTATTTAAAGTGGATAAAGTCCAGCCTAGGAAGGTTATCCTGTATCTTATCCTGCAGGGTCAATAATTCTATACTTAGAGCCTTTTGTGAACCGATCCATCTATATTTCAGATGGGCGCACATCTTGATGTTTCTAACCAGATTGATGAACTTCTCTGCCACCATTATTGTTTTTATTTCTGACTACTGCAAGATAAAATAGGACCTTGTCTAGCTCCTAATGGAAAGCTTATCTATTAGAGATTATGACTTTTATGAGAAACAGGTCATAGTTCCATTTAAAAGGAGTATTTTACAGACTGTCCAAACACGTCTCTTTCAGAAGTAGCAAAGCTGAAGCAAGATCAGGTTTATATCAAGAGAACATGTGAATTTTACTATATTTTTTAATAGCACCTTTCAACAGAAGCTTTTCATACATGCTGACAGCTATAAAGGTTGTCGCTGCTTGCAAAGGAACACATCCTTCAGGAATCTGTGGGATATTTCTTTAATTAGACATTAGAGATTGAACAAAGTATTCAGATACACGATCTGTTTATGTATAATTCTTGTTTCTCTTTTCAGCTACTACTGTACTTACTCAGAGCACTGATGTGTGCTCAGCCCTGTAGACGAAGCAGAAGGCAGCCCATAAGCTCTTGCAGTAAAAGTAATGTTAGGGAGAGTGGGAATGGCTAGATATGGGAATGTTCTCTCTGACCTCTGAGCTGACCAAACCCTTGTAACTGTGCTCATCCAACCTTTCAGCGTTGTGCTTTTTAACTTGTGCATAATGCTAATACAGTCACGCACTTCACACTCTCATACTATGCACATAACATATGTAGAGTCCTATCCTCATGGGCTGTCTGCTGATGTCAGAGACCCCAGACTGCCTAGACAGTACACCCAGAGATGGGTAAAAACCATTGGTAGTGAAAGAACTGCCAGCTGAAGAAGAAAAAAAAACATCCCAGGAGAATTATTCAGAGTATGATTTCCTTCTGAATCTAATTTTCTTCATCTACAAAATTACCAAATTATCCAAGAGTCCTCTATGGTTAGATGGCCACTTTTAACCCTAACATGGTGGGTCAGCACAGTGTCTTCCCGTTAAGATGTTCTGTGAAAACCAACAGGAAAGAATGAAGAAAAAAAAGTTGTAAGTCACTCCAAATGTGTGTGATCAGGAGAAACGATCGACAAAGCAGCAAAACTTGCTAATGTTGGACTTCTTTGAGGAAGAGTTCCCCAGGAACAGGCAAATAATGAAGCCTAAAGCCAAGTGTCTCAAGAGTGATGGAAGATAACCAAGCATAACAGGAAGGAATCAAGAAAACTTTGTGTACAGCACTAGGAAAACCTCACTAAACAATACGATAGTGTCAGCTGTGAAACTTCTTAGGGATTGTCATGAGGCCTTCTAAAAAAACTAATGAGGAGTTATTAGGAAACATTTAGTACGAGCAATCCTACACCCCCAGAAGATACCGCACAGCTTTTCTTTGTATTCATCAGCTAAACAACAATCGAGCAGAAAGCATTTGGGAGACATCAAGTGTGGTTCTTCCACAGGTCCGTAACAAATGCCTATGTCCCAAATCTACAACCTGTAAAACCACACTGGAACACCTGACCCAGGTAGTCCTTATGTTTTATGAATGTAAATTCCTCAAAGCTTGCTTTGGAGAATGCCTCACAGTACACCTGAGCTCCTGATCCATGCCTTCAATGATTTGTGCTGAAGAATCCCATCCAGGATGTGACTTTTACACACCTTTGACTAAGCTCATACAAAGAAGAAAAAACACTTGCAGTGATCATAGACTTGTTTAGGTTGGAAAATACCTTCAAGATCATTGAGTTGAACCCACTAATCTATGATGCTCCATCACTTTTTATTTCAGTCTGGTTTTTAGATTTTGGGTTTTTTAATCTAGTATCTCCTGACAGGAGCAAGAACATCTGCTAAGCCTGAAAGCACTTTCCTGCTGTCACTGAATTTGAACAAACATATCCCACCTCCCACAAAAAACAATTAAATAAATAAATTAACAAATTTGTACTTATTCTTTCTCTTCAAGCAGCTTTCAGTCCCTTTGAGGGCAAGGACTGAGCAAATTCCTGTAGACTACTGTCTGTCTTGATGCATATGATACTGTCTTGAGATGCAGGCTCACTTTCCCTGTTGCTACCCTAATTAGAGGGTAAGCGCAGACTTATTTGCATGGAGAGAATGGAGATGTTATCACCTATTTATTCATTAGCCACTAAAAGCTGTTCTACCTTAGGCTAACCAGCTTCCCTTAAGAAGCCTGCTAGGCTAAGGGAACCAAGGAATCCTTGCAACCCAGCGGAAAGCTCTGAAGTCTCTAAAATGAATAGTTTTTAAGCCAAGACTCCTTTCTTCCTAGGACCTCCTTCCTTCCTTGCTGAATCTCATTCTCAAGCCCAAAATGCAAACCACGGGTGTTTAGTTCAAAGCGGTGACACAGATAACTTCTGTGCTATCTTTTAATGACTTTGAATTTTCCAGAAATGTAGGAAAATTCCTGACCACGTTTAGTTAAGATTTATTCTCAAACTGAGAAAATGAGAAAAGGACCCCTTTATTGTGTAGGTTTTCTTGCCCCACTAAAGTTGGCTACTACTTCTTTTCCAGTTACGTATTTTGAAGATGAGTCTAAACTACATGAATTATACAGTAGCTCGTGTTTTCGTCACAGCCACAGAAGATTAAAATACATTTTGTAAGTTCTACATGTCTATGCAACAACTACCAAACCCCTGTAATGTGACCACCCCAAGGAGTCCTGGTGAATTCTGACTGGGATGCAGGTATGCTCTGGCTTTCAGCTCCAGTTCTGTTTCAGATCTTATTTTAGCCCATTTCTGAAGCAAATTGAGCTCCCTATGCTGCTGCTGCTGCTGCTGCCTGCTCTGTGTCAGTCCCACTCACATAACTGTTCACCCACTCTGGGCACTTCAATCGCATCTGACAGAGCTGGTGATCTCAAGGATAATTAGATTTCTATTAAATAATTATAGTGGATAAGAAAGAAACCAGGACATAGGGCACATATTCAGAGTGGAGCAGGCTTTATTAATATCTGCTCACAGACCAGTTTATCTCAATATTCCCTGAATGAAGAGAAGGATATTAATATCACCGGTATGAGAGAAGTCAGTTAAGTCACTACTGGTTTGTGGTATCGGGACTTCAGTTTTAATATCTAAATAGAACAAAGTTGAATCTCCTTCACAGGTACCAGCTTTATTGTCATCAATTAAAATTAAATCTAGTAGTTAATCTGAGGTGAACACAACAATCCAATCCATCAAACCCGAAGAAAGACACAATACCTATTGTATTTGTATTTTTCACCATATTAATCTTGTTATTCCACCAAAAATGGAACTGTGCTGTTCACTGAAAGAATCTTGCGGACTCACCAGAAGGCAAGTTCCTGCAGAAAGGCCTTCTCAGTCATTGTAAATACACAGTTAGCTCTTTTAAATTAATTCCTTTTCCCATTGTCCAACATTAAGTATTAAAAACAGCAACGCTGAACCTTCAGTCTAAGCAAGCAGAGTAACAGATCCCATCCAACACCCACAGAAAGGTTTTGTTAAATCAAATGTGGAGTTTCAATTCCCTAGTCACTGCGGTGTTAGGCTGTCCGCCGCTGATAATGCATAGGTCATGCATATCTGAATAAAAGGATTACGGGGTGAATACCATCAAATGGATCCGAGTATGAGGTATGTCATGTTTTTTCATTCTTGCATTTAGAGGCACTTCATTTATTTTAAATCACATAAGTCCTAACTCAACAATGAATTTATTCTCCTGTCAGACACTCACCTACCTTGATATTATTTTAAGCTCACTTCAGTCAGATTCCAGTGACTGGATACTGAGTTTTAGTGAGAAGAAAAATAGCAAGAGGCTCAAAGTGTGAGATGGATGAGAATGGCTCTCTCACTTTTTAAGAACTTTAAGGAAATACATCAGCTGTGATATCACCACAACTGCTGTAGGAAAGAAAAAAAACCTCAGAGTTTGGGTTCTAGGGAGAAAAGGAGGAAGCATAAAACAAAAACATACTTCAGTGCCCCTAGAACGCTAATGTGGTGGAAACGCAGACTGTTGTATCTCTTGGTCTTGATCTAAATTTTATACATCAGAGCTCACTGCTGCAGCAAGACCTTGATAGGGAGAGGGTATCAGAAGGGAAAAAAATGCTTTTTAGAGCAATAGTGCAGTGTCTACAGTATCTGCAGTTCTGAAAACCTGCTCTTCATAGAAAGAGTAATAATTATGACACCCCCACATCGTGTTCCAGTGTTTTGCTTTGATAGAAGATAAAATCAGATTGTATATCCACTAACAACTGAGTTTTAAAATGGGCATCTTTAAATGGAAACACTGTTTTACATTGTAGCACTCAAAGCTGGTAAAGCCTTCAACTTCAGCTACCTGAGAGCCGAGACAGACAGCTGGAAAGGGAGCTCTGACTATTTGATTTGCTTCTTGTGCAAATACAGTATATTTTGCTTTAAATTAAAAACAAAACCAAACCAGAGCTGGGCAGTAGAAGGGAAGATTGTCCTTCTACCTCCTCCTGGCTACTGCTGTTTGGATCAGGTGGGCATGTCTAAGAGGAGAGTAAGGAAGCTGCTGCTTCCCTCAAAGAAACTGAGCATCCTTGCTTGGGGGGAAAAAAAAAAAATGGAAGGAATTGGGAGGGAGAAAAAGGGGTGGTAAGTGGGCAGCTAACAGCAGAGTGCAGCTTAGTAAAGCTCCCTGAAGGGCCAGAGCCTTCCTTACAGCAGGGAGCAGATCCGAGCCAGGGAAACAAGAGTAAGACTGATGGATTTGTCATTCAGCACAGAAGACCGTGCAGTTTGATTCAAAATTAACTCAAAAATGGATGTTTCCAGTTCTGGAAGATGAATTCAATGACTGCAAACTACAGAGTGCTTCAGCAACGGGGTGAGGCAGAGCTGCAGTGTGGCAGAGAGATGCGGCTGTATTGCAGGATTTGTCCCAACCCAGTAAGGAGTTTAACATCAGTCTTTTCCTTGCCTTGAACGGTGACAGGACTGAAATTAGCCAACGGACAAAATTTAATCTGTTTTAAAAGAAAGTGAAGTGCGAGTCAGTGAGTGATTATCACCCATAAGTGTTTCAATCATCTAATTTAAAGTGGCCCAGGCTAACACACCCGATAACTCTTCAGTGATGCCACAGCGACACAAGTAACATTATCTACTACGAATCTTTCCACAAAGCTCATTAGCATTTTGTTAGTCTAATGAGTGGAAAACCCCATAGGCTTTAGCTTTCTTCCCAGCACAGTTTGCTCAAGGAACTGAAGGGCTGCCCTTCACTCCTGCCTTGGTCCACATTGTGTCACTCTGAAGATTCCCTTTGCTGGCCAATTAAGATCAGATTCAGCAGCTCTTTTCAACCTATCCAGTGTTTTCATCTTAAAAAAAATAAAATTGCAGATTGAAACTTCAACCGTTAACTTAGTTACGATATTTCTTCCCAACTTCTTTCTTTACGGTTTCTGAATATCTTAGACATGCTTTCTTTTTTGCTTTTAAAGCAAAAAACTGTGGAAGCTCCACACTAAAAGGGTTATTTTAAAAATCCATAACAGAACAAAGCATAAGAGGAGGATTTTTGTAATTACCCCAAATTAAACATTAATATCTGTGAAATAAGGAGTTTAGTATGTCACATGAAACACTAATTTCTTGATGCATGGGAACACATGTCTACAACCAGTAGTCATACTCTTGGATCTCCTCCATTTAAATCTGGTGGCTGTTCTGACATACAAAGTTTAAACCATGCCGGTCAGATCTCTTAGCAAGATGGAGTGACTTGTGCTACCATATTAGACTTCCAGACTACAGTTACATTGAACTCCATGAGCCAAGGAGTACAGAGTTTCCATGTGCTCATGAAGACCATGGCCTTCATAATACAAGCTGCCCTGTAGTGTATTTATTTGAGATGGTATAATTACACTTTCTCCTGAAATGGCAGCATATTTTAATACAAAAATTAAAAACCCATCCTGGATATCTTTATGTTTCCTCCTCAAAGTGTCACTAACAAGTAGGAATAGTTACAGGCTTTGTCATTCACGTATTCTCTTTAGTACAAACCCCGAATATCTTTAATTTCTGAATACGTGGCTCTGAGATGACTGGCATCCACGTAGAGTTTACTGTACTTTCTAGGTGTACTCCTAATGATATATTGTCTTGTCTTTTGGGGACAAAAATACCAAACTACTGTGCTATTGCATTGAGAATGCAGATGTATGAGAATTTTATCTGAGGAAAGCATGTGGCACAGCATGAACATTCAAGCTGGAACGTGTGTGCAGTGACACCTGAAAAGAACTGGGTTAAAATCCTAAGCAATAGGTCCCAGTAATCATCACATGTGATTATCCTGTTCATTCACTGCAGATGTAAACAGCACAGCGCCAGCTTCTCCACTGACAGAGTTCATCCTCACCTCTGTGTGGAGATGGGCATGTGAAGGAGAGAGTCAGCTCTGAGGAATATTCCCCTGGTCTACTGGAGGGCAAGCTGAGAAACATGCCCCGAGGCTCGTTTTTTATGTTAAGCCAGCCTTTATTCCTTTGTTCCTAAATAATGATGGCACTCGTGTAGCACGTCTTAATTGTAAAGTACCATGATGTCCACCTACAGAGGGCTATGGTATTACTGTTATGTACCTATTCCAGTACCACAGTCTCTGAAGGTTGCTTCAGCTAAGACTTACCCAACTGCCTGGAGTAAGGAGAAAATTAAACACATGTAATGAAAATGGAAGCAATCAGCAGGTGCTTGCAAAGAGAAAAGAGCCAGGTAGCCTCAGAGGAAAAAAATTCAAGGTCTCATATTTTACCCTGGTGTGGTGCTAAGGTTTGTGGTTCCCCATCCCCCTTCATGGGATGAAAACAGCAACAGTCCTCAGAACTGCTCGTGGCAGCCATCAGATTGTCACACTTGTACACTCACAGAGCTGGACTGTTTAAGAGCTCAATTCCTCCTTCTAGGCTTTCCTTCACTGAGGGCTGGGTAGAAAAGTCCCACTTCCAAATTCTCCCCTGTGGGTGCAGAGTAAAAGCAGAAAGGACCCACCACAAACTCTCACATGCAGAACTTGGTGTCATGGTGGAAATATTCTTTGTTACTGTTGTCTGTCTGTCCCTCTCCTCCTGCAGTAACCTCTCAGCCTCCCTGCCCCTGCAGCTACTTTATCTCCGTCATCTTCCTCTCTCCAATATTCACCTCTTATTCCATCTAAATCCCAATGCTTTTTTTTCTTCAGGTCAGCCTCAAGCACAGCCAGCTCCTTCTCCACCAGAACCATAAAACCTCCTTACATCTGCATAATAATAGAAAAAATACAGAAGCACTTCTGTGTGCAGTGGTTTATTTTCTTAGAAAACAGGTCTGGTAAGATGAAATTGAGGTTATCTTTGTACCGGTGATTCATGGTATTAGAAATAACTGGTCATCTCCAAAATCAAGTGCTCCATAAAGTCAGGAAATTCTCAGCTGTTCATAAACATAAACCATACATGCTGGAATGGAGAAATGGAATTAGACTATTCCAGCTAGACTCAGCTCTGCACTGTAATGACACAATAACCGTAACTGGTCCCAATGCACATAAAAACTGGTTTTAGAGACATTAGATTCTTAGTTGTATTTTTTTATTTCTCCCTGTTCTTTCATTTTCACTTCCCTGCTAATAATAGCTTCTATTACTACCAATCGTTTGGAACAAAGAGAAAACCTATCCCTGAACTACAGCTCTTACAGCTCTCTAATTCTACCTTAAATTACAGTTAAAGTCGTTCAAATTCTGTATTTACAGTAAGCGCTGCCATTCCAAGGAGAGTAGAGCATCATACCAGCACCGAAATTTCTGCTGCAAGGACAAAGCTACTTAGTCTTAACTGTGGACCCATTTTCATAGCCTTTTATTTCCTCTCCACTCTTAATTTGTTTCCTTGTCCTTCCAGTCCTGAAATAGCCTCTTTGTTAACTGTGACTGAGCTTACAGCTGACACACAACACCAGTCCACAAGGAGATTCCCTACAGGAAAGGGATTAACATTGATTACGGAATCTTGACCTGCAGATATCGTAGGTTTTGTGAGAGTCATCCAGAAATGCATCCACCTGCCCCACATCCCTTCTCTTGCTCACCTAGCAGCGCTGGCAACACATTTCTGCACAGGACCCACAGTTTTTCCAGCATCTCAAGTGCCTGTTGTGAAGAGTCTGGGAGCAGGTGAACATTAGGACTGCCCTGTGCCAGTTGCAGACTCCTAGGCTGCAGCCTGATGTCAGGGCTCCTCCATGGGTTCATGTACTCCAGTGTGCATCCCATGTGCATGACTCCACACACAGCCACAACCTCCTTGCATAACTCTGCACAGATGTCAGCACCTTTTCAGTTCTATGATGGAACATTCAGAGTTTCTGAAGCACTATCAAGAAGGAAAAATCTGGTACATGGAATGAACACTGAGTCTCAGTGAAAACCTACAAGCGTGGAAAGCGATGAACTGGGAGAAAGGGACTGTTAAAAGGATGAACCATAGCTCTCATGGAATTACTTAGTGGTAGCGGTGCTCTGTTGGAAGCAGAACCTACCTAGCAGGTTCACCCATTATTTTAATTCTGATTGATTCTTTAACTACCTAAACAGACCACCTGAAGTACAGCTACATGGTGGGAGATTGGAAGAATTTAAAAGGAATGGGAACACCAAGTGGGGTTGGGGAAAGCTACACAAACATTTAGAAACAGAAGGGAAAGGCAAAAGCTGCCTCAAAATATGAAGTTTGGAAATCAAGTTCAGGATTAATTTGTAACAGTCCTGTGAATGGGAACTCACACTTTCCTCCTTTCCAGTCCTGCTACTTTTGATCCAGCTCTGAAACGTGTGATCTAGTCAAAATTTCAAGGCGAGTAATTTTGCTTTATAATGGGTACAGTGAAGTGGTGAGCTAAAGAGGTGAGCAAAACTCGAGTACAAGATTAAGAGAGCAAACGTGCTGTCCTGTGAAGTACACAAGCTTTTAAACCATCGCTTATCACAGCAATTTTGTGATAAGGGCAAAAAAATTCTTCCTGTTGCTTCACTGCATTTGGGTTGGACACAGTGACAAGTACCTCTGAAAGACGCAAAGTGACAAGTCTTCCCCGAGCACCAGCCTGCTCAGATTCTGACGAAGATGCAACCCACATCTACGGAGTTACAGCTCCTGTCTTCAAGCCATCTAGCGCAGACTAGCACAGATCTTTCCATCGCGATAGCATGGGCAGCTCTTTATCAGACTTGCCCAACAATTCTGTCTCATTCAATACTAAAGCCAAATACAGGCAAACACACGCCCACAATCACTGGCACCCCAGTGACAGAATCTGTGACAGAATGATAGCAGTTGGAAGGGACCTCAACAGATCATCTAGTCCAACCCCCCTGCCAGAGCTGTTACTGCCCAGTCAGTGCTCATTTCCCACACTGGGAAGTGTTGTTTAAGGGTATCATTTTCACAGTCTAGTTGGAGTTTGCTGTGCCTAGAGCAGAGTTGCATGTCTCTGTGACCAACTTCTCTTCTTGCAGAAACCAAGGCTCAGGAAGCAAAATGGAACAGTGGAATTGGTCAGCATATCCCAATTCAGTGTTTGGGCTCCACCAGTCTCTGTTTCAGTTCCACACTGCTATAGGTAATGAGAAGTACTTCCAGCACACCACTGGCATGCAGCTCTCAAAGTGCTTTGCGATGGTGGAAAACTACTTTCTGTGCTACAGATGGAAAGCCTAAGAGCTGGATGTTGTATCCTGGGTGCTAGGGGATCTTGTGTTATCGTGTGGTCTGCTGGACATCAGTCAAATAGACTTGCTGTTTAAATAGCACCTACAACCTTTCTGTGCCCCAGTCAGCCTACAATTAAACTCAAAATATGTCACCAACTCCACAGAACTAGGTCAAAAGTTGTGACGCAAGGACCAGTTGAGTTTAGTGCTGAATGTTAACCTCCTGTGTAAACTAAACCTCCTCCCAACCACCTTAATACATAAGTCCTCACTCAGGATAATAAATTCTCCAACTGTTGAAACCAACATTTGTTGAGCTGTCTTCAACTTCAAACTGCCTGCATTCCTTGGGTTACTTACCTTTATCACACAAGAGCAAGGTGTAGCCTTACAGTGCCTACAGCATGGAGAAAAATACTAAAATAAACCAAATGCAACACTAGGCTTAGTATATTTCAGGAGCAAAATCTCCCTGAAATTGGAATTTCATCATTCAAGATGACCAGAGGGAAGCTGTTACCTTTCCAAAACTGAGTCAAGAGTTTTGCATGGTGCCTTTTTCTGATTCTCTCTGCAAGGGCACCGCACGCAGACCACGTTTGCAAGACCATGGAGACAGAATTAAAGTAGCCAGGAGGAATCAACCTCTGTGTTCATATGCCTCGCATGGTGTATGTAGTTTAAATGGAAATGCAACTCTATGTCAGTTTTGAGGCTACTTCTGCATATGAAGCAATGCCTGTAGCAAATAATAAATGTTCTTTCCAGCT
>JAOXOE010036329.1:0-43397 GCA_028565055.1 Phoeniculus purpureus | reverse complement strand
ACCCAAAGAGTGGCTGTCAATGGGTCCATGTCCAAGTGGAGGCCAGTGACAAGCGGAGTCCCTCAGGGATCAGTCCTCTGATTTATTCTAGTGCAGACATATAGATTAAACAAAGTCATGGTAATCAGAGGTTAACGTGAGCTTTTTCAGTAACTGAACCAGATAACCAACATTACAAGAAGTTGCAGTGGAGTCAACCCAAAGTCAGACCAGCCCAGGGCACGTATACCTTGATGAGATGATAAGACAACGCTGAAGCAGGTGCAGAACTTTATTCTACTGCTCTTTCAGAAGCCAACCATTTGTTACCTCCAGCTTGTCCTGAGTTGACACTGTTACTGTACATTTCATAAATAACACAGAGGATCTCTCTGAGGATTTGCTATGTCTCCTCTTGAACCCATTAAGCATTAGTGACAGTGTACTGTGGCCAGGAATGCCAGACATGAATTGCAACCAGCTGAAGAGCCACCTCTTCTTGTGTGCTTTGAACTTCTACTAGTTTTGTTCTAGTTTTTTGATGGGCAACTAATTCCTCTTCTCTTGTCAGACACTACTCATCGTTTTCTAATATACTTCTCATCACTCCACTTTAGAGTAGATTGCCTCTTTACACATGTCATTACAGAGTGACAGCACCCAATGACACCGACTGCAGGGTAGACATATGACTTGAAGAGATTGAGAGTTGGCTAGACAAAATACTTGTGTGCAGCTAAGGCTGCTCATGAGTTCAAGTATTAACTTTTCCTGAAAGTCCAAGACAACAGCTTCTCACCCGTGCATACACTCCAGTCACTCAAGGACCTGGACAGGGCTGTGTCTGCTCCTGATAGATGAGCTGTATCATCAGGTGTCGTTGGCTTTTGAGTCTGGAACGTCTCTTGTTACCTGCTGCTGCTATGACAGATGTTGAGTAAGACAGAGGACAGCGTTAGTTCATGTGGGACCTGGCATATGAGAGCTTTCAGTATTAAAAATAGCTGCCCGTCTTAGACCTGTGAGATACAGCAGAAAAGAAATGAGTGAAGACAGGATAATGTCATCCTAATGATTCATGCCATGTTGTGCAGCTGGGCCAATTATACTTTATGACTGACTGGCAAGACAGGAAACAGATCTTTTTCCCCGACACTCTCAATGCTTTGTGTTTCCTATATTATACTTTAAAAACCCTAATTTTTTAGAAATTATTTCTATTAAGTTTTGAATCCCTCTCAAAACTTTTACATAATCAGGATACACCAAAGTCATCCTGGAGAGTGGTCCTCTGGCAGGCAGCCATTCCTCCATCTAGATAGAGCTCCTTCTGCATAGCTCCCAGGTTCAGCCTATACCAGAGATTAGATCAACATCTGCCAAACACCAATCTCAAAGTCAAAGCACACCGCTCACTTAGGATATTTGTAATTATTCATCTAGGTTTGTAATAAAAATACATTGCAAATAAAGAAATTATTAATTTTAATGTTCAGCATAAGCCCTGAATACCCTGAAAAGAAAAAGGTGTGGTGTAGGATACTGCAGGGACTAGCATACTCAAAACACCAAAGGTAGGAAGGAAGAGGACTGATCTTCAAAGAAAATATTCACACAAAAAAGTTTATGCTAAATAGGGTTTCATTTGGACAGGTAGTGAGAGATATGTTTATAAATATGTGAGGGGTGGGTGTCAGGAGGGTGGAGCCAGGCTCTTCTCAATGTCATCTAGTGATAGGACATGGGGTAATGGGTTGTACACGGGAACACAGGAGGTTCCATATGAATGTGAGAAGGAATTTCTTCATAGTGAGGGTGACAGAGCACTGGAAGGGGCTGCCCAGGGGGGTTGTGGAGTCTCCTTATCTGGAGATGTTTAAAAGCTGCCTGGGTATGTTCTTGTGTGACTTGATCTAGGTGACCCTGCTCTGGCAGGGGGATTGGACGAGGCGATCTTTTGAGGTCCTTTCCAATCGCTAATGTTCTGTGATTCTGTGATTCTGTGACGCGCCTTTCAAACATTTTAGCCTTTAGCAGAGCTTAAAATCGAAATGCTCTGAGCACTGTCAGAGAGCATGCTCAGAGAGATGTTTTTCCCTGGTGGGCCAGAAGAGGATGCAAGAACTGTTTTAATTCGGGTTAAGAACAAGAATGCAGAAGGATGCTGAGTTTCTTTGCTAACCCACAGATACATCTGAAGGGCAGTCCAGAATCATGAAGTATCTAGAGCAGAGATACTTTAAAATATACACAGTTATTGTTATTAATTTAATTTAGATTTGTGTATTTCTCATGTTAGATAAGAAGCTGTTGTGCTTATAAGCCACTGAATAATTCTTTCTTTCATCTCTGTATAAGGTGCTAGGCAGTACATTGAGGTCTTGCAGGACCTGTACTCAGAACCAAGGAAAGTAGAAGTTCTCACGTTACTTCAGCAATGAGTAGATAAGCATTACCGAGGAGTTGCGTAAGCTGAGCTGCTTGGCTTTATTTCTCCAAGGTTAAAACAAATAAACAGCTTCAGCCAAAAAAAGTTCCAAATGAGAGTGAGCACAGACAGCTTACTGAGGCCAAGGGAAGAGAAGAGCAAGAGGAAAAGGTTTTGCAAAATCAGACCAAGGCTCAGAATCTGCTGAATGACCAGAAAGGTGTGAAGGTTCCTGAAACTTTGTCAGTTGTCTCTGGAGCAAGCTGATATTTTTCATGACATCTCAGAAAAGAATACAAGTAACATAAGTAAATCAAGCAAAATAGTTTAAGTTACAGAGAAAACTTGGTAACAGTATCAGTTACCAACTGATTGGTATCTAGCAACACTACAGGGTCTAACAAATAGTTACAAGTAATTCTCTCTTGTGTGAAAAACTTTGAGGGTCACATAATTCTTTATTTTCCTGAGAGGTATAGATCCACGTTTCTGTTTTTAATTTGTTAGAGCAAAAGTGAAGTGACAGAATTTTCGGCTCCACTTTACAGAACAGATTTCTTCTTTGACCAGTAACAGGAACCGTATTTGTGATTAAAAAAAAAGACAACATGTAAGATAAACTGCTTTTCTGTAGAGGTACATCCTGTTGTTTTTCTCTGGCAGTAGGACTAGAGATGGGAATAGGAGAGAATTGCCAAAGGTACCTACCTCTGACTGGGGACTGAGCCATGAGATTTATATCACCTTCATTTTCCTGCAGAGGATGCCATTTGTTTATGAGTTATACCCTCCATATGGCAGCATGGGAGTCAGCATCTACCTAAATCCCACCTTGTCGAAGATGTTTTGTTGGCCTGTGGCACCTTCTCAGCAGATATAAAAGGGGTGACATAGAGATCTCATTCTTTCTTTACACTGTTAAGAATCCTCCAAAAAACCCCAGAGTAGTCTCAAGTTGCACTGGTGCTGTGAATCCTCGCTGCATTGTGAGTATCTTTCCTTTTCAACAAAGGACTCGTAGATTTTCCACAGAGGAAAATCTCCCTCCACAACCCTGAATGAATCGCTTTTCAAAGTAACCAATAGGTTATAGGGAGAACGCGGGTTTACCCCCTATGGCAGACCTTTCATTCGAAAACTCTTTCCACACTACTGCTTCCCCTTATCCTGTTGTAAAACAACAGTCCTATTAAAAAATTTTAAGATATTTTTGTAAATCCTACACTTGCAAAATCCAGGGACAACCATTTCAAAGCTAGGACAAAGGTAACTGAGGTACATGATTCAGAATAAAAAAAAGCCACAAATGATCAGTGATTGCCGTGACTGCTGTTTGAGTCGCCTGAACTTTGGACCAGGGCCTGACCAACACAGCAGGTCTGAGAATGCCATCCTTATTCATCTGGGTAATGCTGTTATGAACAGCCCAGCCCGCTACTCAGTGAATAAAAGATTGCCAGACCAGCACTTAAGCAGAAGCAAATACGGCACAGGATTTCCTGGGGATTAATGACTGGCTGGCAGTTGATGATAGCCTCTTGCACAGGCTGTCATTAATCTTAATCCTCAAGAAATTATCTGCACCAAGGTCATTATTTCTGTAATCAGATAAAAATAAACAAAACTCTAATGTCATGCAGATTTTTATATTTTAAATGAAGTATGAGGTTTCAACTGTAATACAAAGTTCATGTCCTATTAATGAGTTTACCACACATTGACCAGTTGGCGTGGCTGAACTCTTGTCTTCTTAGAAGCTTTATGCTGAGGCCAAGGTTTTGAAAAGGAGAAGCCTTCCCTGTTCGAAACTGTTAAATCCATTGCATGGGCACATAATACCTGCCTCAGTGCAAAGTGTCAAATGTCTACAACTCCCACTGATGTCAGACATTTCTCGTCTGTCAGAGCTGGGCTGAATGCTTTGCAAACCCTCTGATTCCAGAGCATTTACAAGCTGGCTTTCACAAGAGATGCACAAACCACAGATGGACAGACCATATTTGTTTTGAAATGGAAAAGGAAGGACAGGTTCACAATTGTGCAGTCATATATCAGGAACTCTACGCTTATCTAGATTTTATGGAAACCAAAAACTTCTTAAGGTCATTTCTCTTTCATTTAATATTTACCTACTTACAATCACGCACATTTTTAAGAGGCTCTCAATTAAAGGAGAGATCGGTTGTTACTTCAAAAATGAATTATTCAGGAGTAAAGACGATGAGTCGGTTTTCTATAAATGTACTGCATGTTAATGCAGCAATAACACTGCAGGTCAAGCTGCCCTTTATCAGTCACACAGCCTGCTTATACATTCTACACTGCTTATGCAATCAAGAGGACTTTGATGGGACTTCTCTGTTGGCCTTGCAAACTCCATGCAACTCCAAATGACAGAGGAGGAGGAATGTGCCTTTTGAGTTCCTCATTGCCCTTGCAATTGTTCAAGAACAATGTAATAGTTAAGTTTACTACTGATGTAAAGAGGAAGAAAAGCTGGATCTTCCAGCAGCAGGGCAATAACTGCTGCTGGAAGTAGCAGCTATTTTGATGTTGTAGTAGTAGTAGAAGAAGTAATTTTACTTCTAATGGCAACATTTGATCTGGAAGCTGTTAAGAGTCAAGCACCGAGTTCCCAGACTTTACTAGCCCTTTACCAGGGACTGAAAACCCTATTCATGTGCTGTGTCAGCTGCAGGGCTGATGGTGTCTGCTTGGGAAGTGTTTTCACTGGTAGTCCCAGCAATATATGAGAGAAAGTGCTGAGGAAACCATCCTACAGGAAGAGACTGAAACAAAGCAAGTGCAGATGAGTTAGAAGCAGTATGAGGAAAAGTAAGGGAAGCAAATGGTTGCCAAATGGGGAAAGAGGGGAGGAGAACAGAAAGTATGCCCAAGCGCAAGGCAAGCCACAGTGACTGTGTGTGTCCGGTTTGGAAAGGGTATGCAAAGTGGAGAAAGATGTGACCTAAGATGTCACCAGGTAATCCTTTACATTTCTACATTCCCCTAAAGTACGGGTTTATAGTGTGAAGGAGTGAGTTTCTCAGGTGAGTCTGACAATACTACCCCTTGTTTGAATCCTCAGCAATGGAATGCTATCCAGCTGAAGAATTACATAGCTAGCATGCTGAAGGTCTGCTGTGATGAACCAGTTAACTCTTTGATGTTCATTATACACAGGAAGATTAAAATACAAGAACATGGCGAAGGCTTAGATAGTAAAATTCATACAGTACAAAACAGATAATCAGTGTTGTACACAGTAGGAAACTGTATCTGTGGTCATGCATATTTTTTAACTTGATGTAAAATTCAAGTACAATGCCATCTAAATTTATTAACTAGTATTTCCTACTTTGGCTAGAAACAGCATTTACTTCAAACTAAAATAAATTCAGAATTATGAATAAGAACAGTTGAAAGCTCAAAAAATTGGGAAACAATACAAGTGTTCAGTGAAAATACGCAATATTCCCTGCTTCTTCCTTCTAAACTGCTGGCAGTGCAAAACATCTTGAAAGCCAAGTCTGGTGGTGCACCAGAAAAGGTTAAAGACCACAATGTGTGACAGAAAAGTGGGTGGATCTTTTTTTCATATTTCTCCTACATGTATTAGAGATATTTGAAAAAAAACCCCAAA
This sequence comes from Phoeniculus purpureus, assembly GCA_028565055.1. Classification (NCBI taxonomy): domain Eukaryota; kingdom Metazoa; phylum Chordata; class Aves; order Bucerotiformes; family Phoeniculidae; genus Phoeniculus; species Phoeniculus purpureus. The sequence goes on along the minus strand of JAOXOE010036329.1, from coordinate 37,347 downwards.
CTACAGTTCTATATGCAGAAATGTCCTACATTGATGTCCTATATTGGACAAAGGAATTGATGTCCTATATTGGACAAAGGAATTGATGTCCTATATTGGCATCTTCACACGCTCATTAATTAAAATTTTAGTTTTGTTAAGTCACTGATATCTGAAACATTAGGTCCTTTGACATTAACATCAACTGCACCTACATAAGCTGTTTTCAGTGTTGTCTGGGACATTTTTTCAAAAAAGCTGTCCATTAAAGATAGACTGTTTTTTTTTTCCCCCTTTGTAAATTTTAACTCTGTCTGTCTTTTTTAAAGACATGTATAGGCGGTTACTGCCTTGCCCTTATTTAAAGGCTACAGGATATTTATGTTCAGTTTTTAAAATAATATCAACACAGGAATAAGAGCTTGGAAAGGGACATAAAACCCACAGTAAGGTACAAGATAAGAAATCCTGAAGTAAATTTTACTTGAGTGATTTATTTAAGACTTAGCCATTGCAACGATCTCTATCAATACCTACTTTACAATACCCAATTTACAAAAGTTCTGGACTCCTGATTCTCCCAAGACGGATTTAAAATGTCAGAAAATTTTTTTCTATACTGTCATGAAAGGGAAAGGCTCTGGATCACACGACGTGGTACAAGCTTGCCTTAGAGGAAAAGGAGTGGGAAAAGGTCTGAATGCTGAACAGTTTATGTCCATGAAACGAGTGAAATAATCTTGAGCAATGAAAAAATACCTGAAAGCCAATCTTATTTCTGAATTTTATTTAAGTTCAAATTGAACTCCAGTCAACTTTTTCAGCTTTCCTGTGATCTTGAATCTGTCACAAACATTTGGTACCTCTTAACAGGCTCTTCCCAACGAGCTTCCATTCTCTCTTATTTTTAAATAATATTTGACAAACTTTATTTACTGCTTCAGATGATTGTTATTTTTTTTGTTAGCACCAGAGATGCATCCACAGCCCAGAAGCAATGCTTTAAGGGAAAAGAGGAGTGCAAAGGACCGTAGCAGAAGAGCATGTTTTTTTCATTAAAAAGTAAATATTAGCAGTGTGAAAAACTTGACTACCATGTGCATAAAGATTAAACTTTCTGCATAGAGGAAGCAGAAAGCCTGCTCACCCGCTGTAGTGATGCAAATAAAGGAAGCCAAATGTATAACTGCAATACATTTCTTGTGCTCTTTTCAGTATTGAATGGGAATAGGTTGTTGATGATTCCACTTTAACAGTCAACAGACTTTGGCAATGAATAGTGGAGCTTTAATCAACAAAAGAAGCAATGTGAATCATGCTCAGAGTAAAAGTAATGGTGTGGAGACTGCAAGGGCTGAAATTGCCCTTGTGTTGACAAAATGAGTGTCAGCTTCAGCTTTTGAAGAGGGACATGGGAAAGTAGGTTTGCCTTGTAGACCAATGAAAAAAGCTGTATGAAATGTAGCAATGAAAGACACAAATGAACTTAAATGCAAGGAAGCACTGCTTAAACTTTATGATCACTGAAGTTTGGAAGGTGTCTCTGTCAGTAACACTTCAGGTATTTTTAGTCCTTCACAGCTCCGTCCAAATACATTTATTACTAACACAATGAAAGTCCTGTAGAGACACACTAACCACTTAAACAACTGACCTCGAATTTTTTAGAAGTTTACCAGAAGCTGAGATTCCAACCACCACACAACTGCAAAGGAGTTAGCTTTTTGTCTGCCAGCTTCTCAAAACAAAGCAATCTTGGTCTCGCTGCTAAATCCTCAACTTAAAATAAACAAATAAAAACAACAGCACGTTCGGATAAAGCAAGCAAACTGTTACCACGCATTTAACCCAGAGGGAAGTTTCTCCCTAATGTCATTAGTAAACCGCTCAAAGTCAGGCCAATAGAGTCTCACTGTGTTTCATATTCCATACGACAAATTACACACTATTTTGCTGGTTTTGTTCTTTATGCGCTAAAACCAAAGTAAACATAAAAAGTTCTACAGAAGTACAGGAGGACAGTTTTTGCTACTGAAGCCAGGGGTAGAGCAAAACAGGAGTTACGATGCACATCAAACTACCGCTCAGTTTTAGTCAGCACCACGATGACAACATTTCCCAAGCTGCAAGTATTGGTGGGAGTGCGTATACTGTGCTGCAAGAACGCAAAACTATCTCAGAAAATTCAAACAAATTCAAACAGTCTGGTGAAAGCAAGAAGAAATCAAAAAAATAGTTTCACAGGAATAAGGGGAAAGTAAAGTCTTTGTTTTCTTTTGCAACAGAAAAAAAAAAAGAATTAAAAGGAATACCTTCAGCAAGTGGGTCAAGTGTGTGAATCATGAGCTGGAAGATGCTGTTCCTCATTAGGCTGTTGTGGAGTGATGCAGAGCTTCCTCCCCGCTGCAGCCGTGGCTTAGTCTAGGTGACAAAATACAGGAAAGAATTTAGGGTTGGTGTTTTTTTTTTGTTTCTGTGGAAACAGGTCTGAAACACAACAAATGAATCTCTCATCTCACTGCACAGTGAAACGTTTTCTGCCATCATCTGTAGTAGATTCTATTAACGTGTATGTAGTACTAAACGTTGTCATATGTATAGGCGGTTTCTCTGGAACGGAAGGAGCATCAGATTAGTCATTGGTCAACCAGGGTTCAGGAAAAGAGCAGAGAAAAGAGAATCTGTGAAAACCTTTTAAGTATTGAGAAAATAACCCCCTTACTCTTACATCTTGAAGAATGAATAAACTTTGTTTATTTGTAGAAGTTTGTGGCTGAATCCCTGAAGCAAGTTCCAATTTTTATTGGCTCAGTACATTGCAAAAATGCAGTATCAAAATTATGGAGAAAAATGGCAGAGAGCACCCTTTTCTTTTGGCAAAACCTTACAAGCTCAGCCCAAATAAAACACACTCTTCAGTTCAATACATGAAGTACTGACTACAAAAAGAGATTGCAAGTGTGGTAAGGCAGTGCAGGTATCTACAGCATCAGAATTAACATACAAGCATCTTCACATACTTTTAGTCAGAGAATCATAAAATCACAGAATAGCTTGGACTTGAAGGAATCCTAAAGGTCATCTAGTTCCAACCCTTCTGCTAAGGGGTACCTCCCGCTAGACCAGGTTGCTCTAAGCCCCACTCAAGCTGGGCTTAAATACTTCCAGGGCAGGGACATCCACAACTTCCCTGGGCAACCTGCTCCAGTGTCCCACCACCCTCACAATAAAGAATTGCTTCCTTATAACCAGTCTAAATCTACACTCTTACCGTTTAAAACAAATACCCTTTGTCCTATCACTACACTCCTGGGTGAAAAGTCCCTCTCCGTCTTTCTAATAGATCCCCCTTTAAGTACTGGACCACTACAAGATCTTCCCAGAGCTGACTCTTTTAGGCTGCATAGCCCCTACTCGTTCAGCCTGTCCTCACAGGAGAGGTGGTCCAACCTCCTGATCACTTTTGTGGCCTCCTTTGGACCCACTCCAACAGGTTCACATTGGACACAGTACTCTAGGGGAGATCTCATGAGAGAAAAGGGAAAGAATCACCTCCCATAACTTGCTGGTCATATTTCCTTTGCTGCAGCCTGGGATTTGACTGGCTTTCTGGGCTGCAAGCACACACTTCTGTCTCTTACTCTGTTTTTCATCCACTGGTGAACTGAAGTCCTTCTACGCAGACCTGATCTCAACCCTTTCACCACCCAGCCTGTACTGATATCGAGGATTGCGCCAATTCAGGTGCAGGACCTTGTACTTGGCCTCGTTAAACCTCAGGAGGTTTGCATGGACCTGCCCCTCAAGCCTTTTCAGATCTCTCAGGACTGCTTCCCCCTCTCCAATCAAGTTGTTGACCACAACACTTTGGGTACAACCATCTAGTTGCACCAAGTGGTCTATCATCAAATCCACATTGCTGCAGTTTAGAGACAAGGATGTCATGCCGAAAGGAACAAATGCTTTGCACAAGTCCAGATAGACGCTTTCAAGAAATTCAAAACATATTCTAAGGTTCTTTTCCCCATGGCATTTTCTAGCACAGTAACTGATGCACTTAATAAATCTGACAGAGTAAGACTACTTTGTGGATGGCTGTCTGCTTGCTTCCATAGAAAGAATAACCAGAGCCAACAGACTGCTGACTAATAAGACCCTGAAATCCAATTACAGGGCAAAAACAACTCTAAAGAAAGTAGTATTTTGCAATAATATATGGATTAATCATACCAATGTCATACCGATACTAAATGAAAAATGTCATAGCTGAACAAGAAAATAAGTTCACTGCTTTATCTTTGGAAATGCATTATTTAAATTTTACAGCAGCATAGCAGTGAGAAATAAATCCCAGTAATTTAGAAAAATGCTGATGGTGCCAAACCAAAACAAGGCTTTTCTCATCACCCTCCTGAGAAATAAACGCTGAGGCACATACTAATTGCTGCCTACCGTCAGTGTTTGGTCATCCTTGTCGCCAGCATTAGGTGACTGCATGAATGGGAAAAAGAACAAAAAGAAGTGTCAGATAGAGCACGCATAGAATGGAAAGGCAGTAAAAAACCACAGATGTCTCATCCTATGGATGCTGTTATGATAAATTTATAAGCACCAGAGTGAAGAAGTAAATCAGAGTAAATTCGCACTGCAAAGTTGCAGGATTTTTTTATTATTGTAAATTTCTTGGACAGGAACTGCCGTCGCTTTAGGACCTGGTACGCAGCAGCCGAGCTGCCCATCATGATGTTCATTTAGATCATGCAGAGAGGCAAACTCCCTGTGTGTAGATCAGTTTGAGACAGTGAGGACTGAGAAATTAAAAGGTATAAGAAATTCAGGAACGACCAACCTTTCAATTAAAAGCCTAAAAAGGAGTAACTTTACCTGGGCATTTTGATGACAGGATAGGGAAGAAGTGGGGAAAAATAAAGGGCAGGCAATACTGCTCTTCAACAAAAGCCAATGGGAGCCTGGACGGACTTTAAAAGTAATTAATGCTTTCAAGGAAGTGAAGTGTTGTATCCCGGAGATGACTTTTGATTGCTATGTCCTAAACCTATGACAACAGCAGCAGAGCACATCACCAGGAGACACTTTTGAGCGAGAATAAAATTAGCACTGAAAACAGCCAAATGCAAAAGTTTGTGTCTGATTTGTAGTTCCCGGTTTAACTTGTTTCTTTAATAGACTTAACACTTGTTGTTAAACATGAATTTTAAATATGGAACATATTTCCATGACGTTATATGATAATGTTATTTTCTAGCCATTCTGCTTATCCAGAGGAAGAAAATTTAACACAAAAATGCATGAGATGCGAAATGCCAGCCATTAAGTACTAACGAAAACAGGACGCACTGCAAACTCACATTCATTCTTATTTGCTCAAACACCTTCCACACTAACTGGCGTATAATTTCCTTCATCTTAAGGGTCATGCTTGGAGCATTATATGGGAATCAAACTTATCTTGCAGCAAATTTTACAAGATATGAGCCAGGAAAAGTTTTGGTCTCCATAGAAGTGATTTCGGATAGTTAAGTCCGAAGTTCAGAAGGCATACTCACAGAAGTAAAGTTTGTGGGATGTGGATATGTGTTCACAAATGGAACTTGAATAAACACTAAAAACTTACTGCTTGGGTCTTTGAACTTTTGAAGGTAGGAAATTTGTTTATTAATTTTAATATTGGAACACATGAGAATATATAACTGATAAATCTGAGTAATTTGTTGTCTCTACATGACAAGGGGCTGAAGAATGTAACTTTTCCTATAGCAAAGAGCAGCTGAGAGCATTTAGCATGCCCAGAAAACACCGAGCATCCTCTAGGCTAAATTTGAGATTAATTCTTAAAAAAAAAAAAGAATTCCATTGAAGCAAATACTGCCACTTAATGAAAGAGAAGGGAATGAAACTGCATGAACATATAAAAACAACTAGATAACAGTTAGTACCCTATCATTTAATTTTTATGTGATCTTTATGTTATAAAGTGGAAGAATAATGAAATACACTTTGCCTATACATTAATGAAATAAAAGTGGAAAGCACATCTGAAATAATGTAAGTCTTCATCAGTATAGAATGGGATGTAACACTGTGAAACACATTTTTAAAACTGTTGTTTCCACACGTGACTAGCATCTGCTTCTGAACTTAACTTGCTAGCCAAGGTACATCCTAGAAAAAACGTTCATTCCAACAGAATTTTAAGTCAACAGTTTTAAAAGCAGGGATGTAAACAATGGTTTGACACTTGGTGATACTAAACACCTACAATGCCTGGATTATCTCCTGGATTACAGTAATGACACCTTAAAATAATGTTTACATCATGTACTTCATGACATTTTCTCCCCCGTTAGGATGGCAAACGAAGCTATTTGCCTACCACTTACACCAAGTTTTGCACTTACATGTTTGTTTCTACATAATGTGGATGCCACACACTGAAAGGCAAAGCGATTTATTTAAGTGTACGTTTCCTACAAAGGTAAATACGCTATTAAATTATGGCACTGATTGCATATCAGTTACTGTGGGCATCTACTACACATCACTGTTTAGGAAATAATTACCTGAATCCAGACTGTGAACCGAGTACAGAACCTTGTATCTCATTTCAAATAGAAGAAGAAAAAAGCCTTAGCAAGCACAATGTTGAAAAATAAATGAAAAATCCCCTTCCCTTTGCCTGCCTTCTTCCTTCTTTCACCTTTCTCTTTCCTAGAAGCTTTCCTAAAGTCTTTAACCTAAAGAAACAGACTTCTGTATTGTTGAAGGAATTAGCTATGATTCAGAAGAACCATGTCTGAAATCCAACTGAGGTTGCAAGATCAAAATGAGGAACACATTAAATTAAGCTTGAACTTTCAAGGATAATTGAGCTGGACTGCTGAATTGGTATACCTCAATGCATCTGCCACTGCTTGTTTACAGGCACCTAGTGTGAAAGCTGTAGCACCAGGCAAAGCAGAATGGCTTTTTAAATTCAGGCGAGTTGTTTCTTTTATGCCAGCCTCTTCCCAATGTACATACACGTAGTGAAGCCTCATAAATGTTCAGAAGAGATGCATCTCAGCTGATATGCTCTGTGACAAGTGGGTGATTTAAGGCATCAGTTGCAAATTCACATGCTAGTGTTAACTGATTTAATTCCAGATTTTTTTGCATACATGACACAGAAATCTGCAGTCAATCTGTAGGACTAATCTTATGATATTTCATTATTCAACATGTGTCAGAAAGGCAGAGTTTGCCTCATGTCTTTTACCTTCTCTGAACTTGCTTAAAGTCAGGTATCTTTGGCTTAGGATAGCAATGTAATAGCTCAAGCTTAAGGACTTGATGAGTTTTTAATCACCTTAATGTCAGAAGCAATTACACAGTTTTAAGTTTCCTTCTATCCTCACTTCAAGACCTGTCAATGAAGTCACCTTTTGCTGTTTTTTAAATGATATAAATTAGCACCATAGCTCTGCACGTTTATTCAGCTTTTAGGTGGACAAAAGAATCGCTAAAAGAAACAACCCCACACCTAAAGCTGGGTACTTACGGAGCTTGATACTCATGGACATAAAGCATTTGTACTTGTGCACTGGAACATTTGGCAGTTTCAGTGCTTCAGAATGGATTTTTGTGGCTGGATTTAAGGTGTTGAATATGCTGCTACTTCGTCACTAATATTACATGAAAAAGCATCAGTGGGTGCTCCAAGATGAAATTATTAAAATTAAAAAAAAGTCTGAATTAAGTCACACAAGAAACAATCTGTAATTACTGGGCAGGAGGCTGGGAAGGTTTTCGTTTGTGCTCCTAACACACCATAAAAACTACAGACTGGATATTCCTGCTTTTCATTTTTTACAACTAAATGAGACACAAATGGCTTAGTAAGAAGCCAGCAAAACAACATTTCATGGGACTTCTGCTTACCTAAATATACTAAGGATCTGTTACAGATTATGGAGGTTTTAGCTTGCCTTAAAACTAGTCACAATAATTCATAGAGAGGAAACAGTGCAACAAACCATAGTGCAACAAAACATTACGCCTCGTTGCAACTATCAAATAAACCCCGCGGTGTAAGCTGGCAGAACACTACAGAGGATTCATGTCAAGGGTGAAAAGACTGCAGTTTCATCGCTTTTCCACCTCCAACACCCTGGCGATGGACAACGCACAACCCCAACCCCAATGGACAACACACAGCTCCTACTGCAGAAAAGGTCCCAGCATGAATGGCCTGTAGGGACAAAACGCTGAATCAGTGCATCCTCAGCTGTCCTGGTCATGCCTCCTTTCCACCCGGCTCTGCTAACTTCTGCCTTACTTCACAGCTGCCTTACCCCTTCAGGTGAACTTTTTCACTGGGATCTCTGCTGAGTGTCTTGTCAGCTGGCATAAACTCATGCCAGACCCAGCTCTCAGGATGGCAACTGCAAGAATGCAATCAAATGTGAAAGAGGCATACAAAATAATGAACGACACTGAGAAGGCTAGCTGAACAGTGCTAACAGCTGGTATTTCCCACAGTGAGAACAGAGACTAGGAAGTGGAATGCTGGCCCTTAAGTGAGACAAAGGGAAAGTCTTGGGGTTCTGCATCTACCGTGAGGGACCACCTTTTCCACAAAATCATAACAACGTTTACAGTGGTCTACCTCCCGCATTTTAAAAGATGCAATAGGGAGAAAGGAAATCCTCAACAAAGTAGTTGGCATGATACATAAGGTACAAGTGTTCCAAATCACTGCGCTTCAGAAGGTAGAACCCTCCCTCACTGGGAGCACACCACCAGCTGCAGGACCCCGGGTGTCAGCTTTACACCTAGCAGACAATATGTAGCAGTTGCTTTCTGCAAACTAGGAACAGAGACACTGTTTGTAAAGATGAAGAGAGCTGATTTATTTAGGAGCAGGTTACCAGATAAGACTTCTTATCTTCAGCAGGCAGCTGTGATGTCTAGGTTTTGTATCTTCTACTGAACACAACATACATGTTCACTGCAGTAGGCTACAAAGGCAAACCTCTCTCAGAGCAGCATCTCCAACAGGTGTAGTTAAAGGATCAAAATGTACCTCTTGAAATGTTTTGTCAGCTACAAACTTCAAATATGTTAATTTCTGCCTTTGAAACGTTTATGTCTCTAATAGGCTTGACACTATGATTTTACAAGATTACTTTTTGTATCCAGTAGGATGTTGGATGGGTTCTTCAACACCGGAAAATTAAAATCAGTGAATACATGCGGTTGTTCTTTTTTTTTAAGTCACTCACAAAAGGGACTGTATTACATTTTCTCAGTTTTAATATGGGAAACCACATATTAAGTCTGAGGCAAAACTAAGTATTACTAACCTTATTTTGCCTATTTGACTCAATCATATTTCAGACTCACTATCTTTATTATGGATATTGATCTGCCTCTATATTTGGCCTTCATTTAGTATCTTTCAGCTATTTTTACCACTGCTTCCCAGGCCTTTCTGATTGCCTCAAATAGTAGGGAGAAAAACTGTTAAGAAGAAATACAAGAATTACAGAACACCCTGCAAATAAGACATGGGCACCATACTGCCAGTAAGCCAGATACAACGGTAGACAGAGAAGCAAGTCTGAATTTTCAAACTACATCTGCAACCATAAAGCAAAAAAGAAACTGCTTTCTTCACAATAGGTGCAGACAAAAAGGATGGTGGCACCAGCTTCTGTCTCATACTGATTCCTCCTGCCTTTTAGCTATTTTCTTACAATGATCTGCTTTGCATTAAAGTGAAAGAGAAGATCTGTCACTCTGAAATCCAGTGCATCCCTGTATACAGGGATTCTGGAGACTACAGGGATTCTGGATACTACAAGGATTCTGTAGTCTGGAGACTACATGCCAGACTACAAGGCATGTGTTCTGGAGAATCAGCATCATGCAAATATCTGTTACTTTTAACTACTTTGGAGCCAGAGGATGAGACTGAGAAAAAAATACCTAAATTATGCTGTTTCAAACGCAGACTTACAACAGTAAGAATCAGACCTTCCTCACTGTGGTTGTAGGTGCTTGTATACCTCGTTTGGAGAGTTATATGCTATGAGACATAACGAAGGATAGGCAGAAAATTGTGCTCATCTTTCTCTGTCACTATTTTACTTCCCTTCATACTACTAATTTGTTTCTGCAGCTATGAACCACATGCCTGTAGGTAATTGACTGAAACATGTAATTCAGAAGCAGTGGCCATGCTGCAAAACCTGGTCCTACTACAGGAGCTTCTTAATACTTAAGGTAAACCTGACACTCCAAGAATTCCCACTGTGATAAAAAGGAGGTGGCAATAGGGGAAACAGATGCTGATGAGTCAGGGAGGAATGAATTATGAAGTGGCATAGTAGACCACAGAGAGAAGAAAACATGAGACACTGGCAGCCTCAGAAGATTATGGTCATAGCTCAGGCTTGCATCTGCCTGCCTGCGCTCTCATTTACAGCCAAAGATAAAAGCGTTTCTTTACCTGGAAGCTGCTGGGCAAACTTCACTGCAAATCATGAGATTTCTCAGAAACTTTTTCTTGAAATATGTTATTCATACACCAGCCAAAATCACAGTTTACAAAATCATTCAATTAGAAAGAGAAACTCAGAGTATTTCCACCTATCTTCCGTGTAATCACATTCCACTATAAAAGAACACTTTAAAAGTCTGGTTTATCAAAGCACTGCAGGAGTCACAAGCTATCAGCTGCAGGGCTCCTTTCTGCCAACTCTTGCTTGCCCAAAACAGTCATGTCTCAATATTTTCCTCTCACCATTTTTCTCCCAGCACCTGTACATCATTTGTCATGTCCTGCACTTTCCTAGTGCATTTTTAACTTCTGTTTCTTTGGCAGATACATCACATGATGCCCATGGAAACACCACCCACCACAAACAACTCTGTTCCAAGGACTGGCAAATCTCTGAGATGGGTGTTACTACTGTTCCAACTATCTGCTTTCATTAGGAAATGTGATCATAGTTATCTGCATTTATCAAGGTGAGGACTGTTGGGTGTACTCCACAAAACTGCACAGCTCCACTAGTCTTTCTTCAGTGTTAAAGGTAAAAGAAACAGAAGGATTAGGGGAAGCCCTTAACAAAAATGACTCAAATGAAGTCACCATGACAGAGTGTATCTGAAAACGAGACTTCAAGTTCCACAGGAAAGCCAGGCCCTCATAATGAAAATTTTGTGTGAATTTCACCACAAATACGAATACTTTCACAGCCTCAGTATAATTACTTTCTGGTAATTTAATAGCCAAAGTCTGCTTCCTGTGGCTACATTCTATGCTGGCATGTTTTTGGATCTAATGACAATATAAATCTCTTGTTTTCATGTAATGCAGATGCTGCCAGATCCACATCTATTGGGTAGTTCCAAGAGGAAACAATAAACCCTTAATAAAATTAAATTAGTCACATAGAGAAAACTGCATGGTAAGGTAAACCAGACTTTGCTGTCTTAAGTTCTGTATGCATACAGAACCTGTTCTGCATCTGGAATATTGTGTCCAGTTCTGGGCCTCTCAATTCAAGAAGGACATGGAACTGATGAAGAGAGTCCAATGCAGAGCCACAAAGATGATGAAGGGAGTGGAACATCTCCTTGATGAGGGAAGGCTGAGGGAGCTGGGTCTCTTTAGCTTGGAGAAGAGAAGACTGAGGGGTGACCTCATTAATGTCTATAAATATGTGAGGGGTGGCTGTCAGGAGGATGGAGCCAGGCTCTTCTCAGTGTCATCTAGTGATAGGACAAGGGGCAATGCATGTAAGCTGGAACATAGGAGGTTCCATATCAATATCAGAAGGAAATTCTTCCCAGTGACGGTGACAGAACACTGGAACAGGCTGCCCAGGGGAGTTGAGGAGTCTCCTTCGCTGGAGATGTTTAAAACCAGCCTGGATATGTTCCTGTGTAACGTGGTGATCCTGCTGTGGCGGTGGGTTGGACTAGATGGTCTTTCGAGGTCCCTTCCAATCCCTAATGATTCTATGATTCTGTGACATCAGTGGAGAGTGTCTTAGTCTGTTTATTACATTAGGCAGAGCCTAAATAATTTATCATGCCACAGGGGCAAACACATCCCAAGATAGTTTGCCGCAGAAAATTATTAAAATAGTGTTGTGTTTATGGTAAATGATGTCTCTGTGTATTACTATGAATTCTGTAGTAATGACATATATGGTGAATGAATCCATTAAAAGGCCTATGAATGCTGCAAAAAGCTATTTCCCTCTTCTGTAGTAATTTTTGAAAGAGGGATAGTAAAAGCTGAACTAAGACATCAGAGTTAAAATTGTGAACATACTTCACCTGCTACGTAGAAAGAGAAAGAATCTGTGTCACATAGCATAGTTTTTAGAATGGTTTTACTACAAATGCAGAATTTTTTGTTGTTTCCTGGTTCTAAAGGGACAACAATAATTTTAGTAATATTCACTCTAAAATAAATAACTAGTTGCTATAATCTATCTATTTGTGGTAGTATCGCTGTAGTGTTTTTCCATAGCCAAATTACAAAATTATTAGAAAGGGATGCCAGTTTGAAAGGGAAACGGAAGAGTAGAGAAAGTGGATCTGATTTTCTCTAGCAATTATGGGAAGAGAGGTCTCTGTTCTAGGGGGCACACATCCAAGAGAGAAATGGAAAATGTTAAGTCTCCTGGAAGCCGAAGCTACTTAATCACCTTCTGAGACTCACGTTTGTGGTTTTAGGGATCTTATGGCTCTTTCGGTATGTTTGGAAAAGACAAGTTGTTACTCCTCCTATAACTTGTGCAAATAATCACCAGGAACTTTGATCTCTGCAAAGGCCATAGTGTGTTCTGTCAGATGAAAGACATCTGATGGTGATTAAAGTATGTATCTTGTTTATACTTTTCCTATTAATTTGTCTTGTATTTTTCCCCTTGTCCCTCAGGGATCTTTGTGGCATTTATCCTCAGTAACTGTATGTGGAATTTACCCTTGCCTCTAATCACAGCTTTATGTCGTATAGGATCTAAAGACATTTCCTTAGGAAGTGGCATGGAGTGGGTGGAGATGAATGAGCTTTTTTTCTCAGAGTCTTTGACTTTTTTCATTCAACCTTGCTTTTGGTACATCCTTCGTCCCTGTTTTGCTAGGCAGTGGCACACTGGTTAGCATAACACTTCGTGTTTATTGTAGTTAATGTGTTTTGTTCCCAACAACAATGTTGTACTGCTTAATTTTGTGTGCTAGAGCATGAAACAACATCAGGAGAATGCGTGGAGTGTCAGTTTTGAATGTTTTTACTAATTATTAAAGATACCAGAATTAAAATTCTTTAAGACAACTGTTACTTACCTTGATTAGTACTTGTTTTATTGTTTTCAAAGTAACATTCTTAGAAAGGGAGAAATGGCAATGCATTTAAATCACAGGGTCATAAAAAGTCTCTGCTGTGTGTAAGCAACTAAACAAAGTGACAGATGGAATGCTGTAGTGCTCACTAGGTACCTGCTGAATCCACAGTCACGTAGGTTTTGCTCTTAGAAGATGTAAAGCAATGCCTTAGCTTGTTATAATGAGATGGGTTGAAAGGGTGGTGTGCATCCTTTGGTAAGTAGGTTGAAGTGAATGTTTCAGTGATAGGTCTGCTTTTACTATGGCACCAGGTATACTGTAAGGCAAAATGTTTTCATAAGCGTAATAGAGCATTTAAAGTCTCCAGTTATTGAGACATTCATGCACGTTAAAAATAACTTGCTATTCTTGTTTTCTTGTTGCATGATGTAAGGGGACTTGCTGCAACAGATGAAATATATTCTAAAAAGGCTACAAGTACAACAATTACAACGTGGAACAGACTTCACTGGTGGATAGAAGAACGTAGCATTCTCTTTAATCTTAATGACCATCCCATCGTGTGGATGGTCACAGCCTGCAGACATTTCAGTCAATCCTTGTGCTGTGAAGTAGTGGTTGTAAAACAGACCTGAAATAAACAGCATCTTACAGACTTCTAGGGTATTTTAATTCTGATAAAGTTCAACTTCTTTCTTTGTCTCTTGCTTTGGCTGCCTGCTTCTGTCATCCGTAACCATACAGATCATTCCTCTTAACCAAGTCTGTTCTGCTTGAAGTAAATAGTGTATGAGGTAGTATGTGTAGACTCTTAAAAAAGAATCAAAACAGAAAACAAAAGACTGTTAAATGAGGATGTGTGCACACTTAAGAACTGACATCAGTAATTAGAGCCCAATGACTTAAAGAACTCCCAGTGGGTTATGAGACCTTTACATTACTGTTTAAAATCGTTTCAGGAACCAAGCCTTCTTGTTTTGCAAATTGTCTCATCAGTGTAATGAGTGATAAAGGCACTCTTCTCAGTCAGTGTGTTTTTTTCATTTCCCATGTGCAGACCAGGAAAGAGAAAAGGACTCCTTAGAGCTGCCATCCAGCTGCCAATCCCTGGTGTGTATGTTGTGTGCATACAAAAACCCACATGGTCCATGAATTGAGTGGTTTCAGAACTACTGTTTAGTATTTTTTGTTCAGCTGCACCAGCTGTTGAAGTGGTGTGTGGGTACACACCTAGAAAAACCCATGTTTCCAAGCAACACTTAGTGTTCGATGTTGTCTGCCTCTTAAAATTGCTAAGACACAATTCTAGCTCCTGTAGGTTAAAAGGAAGGTATGGATAGAGAGATCTTTTCAAGGAGAGGGGCAGATGGCAGTGAAAATTGGAACTGACTGATTGATCAGAGGTAAGTAGCTGATACAGTGATCACATAGATTTAAGCATTCTAGTAGTATAGGAATAAAATCATTTTTTGACAGGAAGGTGGTTATTAAGAGATATTCATACAAAAAGATTTGGGCTGAAGATATGTTTTCATAATGAAAACCTATGAAGATAGGTTTTCATAAACGGCACAGTTTTTTTATGCTTATTGTGACAAAGGTTTACTGAGTTAACTGACAGTATTTTGTTGATCTTTCAGGTTTTAGAAAGTCAAACAGAGGGAGATCTTGGTCATAACCTAATGAAGATTATGCATCTAAATTGCTAGTTAACCTTCTCAGTAACTCCTTCTCTAGTCACCTATAGATAGTAGGATGTAGGAGAATTTGCATTGTTTTCAAATTGTAATCATTACCATATTCTTCTGATTAAGTGTGTTAATGCAAATGGGCAGGGGGAATACAGACTTCTTTTCCCAATAAATAAATACCTTAATTAACACGGACATAAATTGGTTCTTGGCTTCTGTGCCAAAATAAAAAAAAAACCCTAAGCTTCTCAAAGAAGGAAAGGCAAAACTAAGGCTTCTGCTTTCCTGCAAGGCTGTTTGAACTTTAACAAGAGGTGTCTCAATGGGCTAGCCAGCTGACATTTCTCAGAGGAATTTGGTAGTGCCAGGTGGCTCTAGTCAAGTGTGATGATTTGTTACTGACAAACAAAAAGAGATCTCTATTCTGGTATTAGTGATTCTATAGGTATTAGTGTTTCTGCTCAACCTAATACAATTACTGACCAGCAGTTGTTGCATCACCATTGTTCAGTGAACATTTTTCTCCCTTAAACTTATAACAGCTTGGTGCTTAAGAAGTCCAAACCAGAGTTACTGAAAGTATATAATTTCCTATGCATGTCATCCTAGGTTGAATGATCTTTGGAAATTTGCAGTGTGTACCTATTGGGAGTATAAAATTAGGACATGGGGCATATATATTTAGTGGAAAAAACATGCTAAGAATTATTTTTATGACGCATCCACTCTCTCTACACTTCAATTTATACCCCTCTTTTACACATCATTTTCTTTTTTGACGGACTTCAGAATTTCTTCTTCGGGAAACTTGCATTCTGGCCTTTGACAGGCAGGAAGAGGAAAATTAATTTTAAATCTCTGGCTAGTTAAATCAGAGAGCTCAAATGAAAAGCGGGAAGGGGGAAGATTTACTATTGGTAAATCTGGTATCTATTCAATTTCCTTTTGGAGGTTAGTGTAAATGTGCATTTTATTTCTGTAGCAGAAGTCTCCCTTGCTTTTAGTCCAAAGAGTACAAATGCTTTCTTCGTGGGTGTTTCTTAAGGAGAAAGAAAAGGAGATTTAAAACTGCTTTTCCTGTCTGAAGCCAACAGTAGACCCAAATCTTGCCAGACCCACAGTTCTTTAACTTTTTTTTCCTATGATTTCTTATTACTTTCGTAGTCATTTGCAGATGGAGTTTAGGTTTTGGAACTCATCCACTAAAAGATTGTGTGGTTTTAGCTACAGTACTAGTACAACATGTTTTTCCTACGCTAGTTTCACAGAAGTTAACTGAGTTTGAATTGATGAGGGAATAACAATGCACCTTGCCCTTCTCCTCCATTCCCAAAATTTTCTGTTCTGCTTACGTTTTGGAAATTAGGATCTGGTTCAGTTTTAATTGTGTGACATTGTAGAACATTTCCATTTCATTGTAAGAATCAGGTAGAATATGAGCCTAGACTTTTTAATAAGCTACACATATCAGCAAGATTAGTACAGTTCATATTAATCACAGAATAACAGAATGTTAGGGGTTAGAAGGGACGTCCAAAGATCATCGAGTCCAAGCTCCTTGACAGAGCAGGACCAAAATGAGGGCAGATCACTCAGAAGTTAGCCCAGACAGGTCTTGCAAGTCTCCAGAGAAAGAGACTCTATGAGGAGCTTGTTCCAATTGTTCTGTAACTCTTACAGTAATGGAGTTCTTCCTCACCTTGAGGTGGAATTTCCTGTTCTCGAGCTGGAATCTGTTACCCCACAGGGCACAAGTGAAAAGAAGTTGTCCCTACCTTCTTAATGCCCAGCCCTCATGCATGTATTTATAGACATTAATTAGATCCCCTCTCAGATTTTTCCTCGCCAGACTAAAAAGCCCCAGGTATCTTAGCCATTCCTTGTAAGTCAGGTGTTCCAGTCCGTTAATCATCTTCATAGTCCTCTGTTGGACTCGCTCAGGTAGATCATCCCTCCTGAACTGGGGAGCCTAGAACTGGATGCAGTACTCCAGGTGAAGTCTCACTAGGGCAGAGTAGAGGGGGAGGAGGACCTCCCTCAGTCTGCTGGATACACTCTTAATGTGTCCCAGGATACTGTTGGCTTTCTCAGCTACAGGGGCAGATCGCTGTCCCATGGATGACTTGCTGTCTGCCAGGACTCCAAGCTCTTTCTCCACAGAGCTGCTTTCTAGCAGGTTGCCTCCTAACCTGTAGTGATGCATTTTGTTCCTTTCCAGATGCAGGACTCTACACTTGCTGTCATTGACCTCATTAGGTTCCTCTTGCCCAACTCTCCGATCTGTTCAAATCTTGCTGAGTGGCCGCACAGCCTTCAGGTGAATCAGCCAACCCTCCCAGTTTCGTGTCATCAGCAAACTTGCTGAGAAGACACTCCCGTCATCAATGTCATTGATTAAGATGTTGAACAGGAGTGGACCCAGCACTGATCCCTTTGGGGGTCTACTAGTGTCTCCAGCTGGACTCTGCACCATTGATCACCACTCTTTGGGCTCTGTTGTGTAGCCAGTTCTTAATCCTCACTGTCCACTCTTCTATACCACATATTCTGAGCTTGCTTATGAGGATGTTATGGGAGACTCTGTCAAAACCCTTGCTAAGGTCAAGGTAGACTACAACCACTGATCTCCCTGCGTCTGTCCAGTCAGTCACAACAATCCATGCTGACTACTCCTGATAACCTTCGCTTCCATGTGCTTGGAGTTGACCTCCAAAGTGACCCACTCCATCATTTTTCCAGGTATGGAGGTGAGGCTGTCTGGTCTGTAGTTTCCTGGATCTTCCTTCTTGCCTTTTTTGAAGACTGGAGTGACACTGGCTTTCCTCCAGTCCTCAGGCACCTCTCCTGTTTGCCATGATATGACTGGAAGGGAGATAACATTAGCCAGCTCTCTTAACTCTCTTGGATGCATCCCATCAGGGCCCATGGACTTGTGTATATTCAATTTGCATAACTAATCTCTAACTCACTCTTCATTGACCAAGAGAGAGTCTTCCCTCCTCCAGGCTTCTGCTCTTTTATCCAGGGTCTGGATTCACATGGGCTGATCTTAGGAGTAAAGACTGTAGCAAAGAAGGCATTCAGCAATGCTGCCTGCTCTGCATCCTCTGTTACCAGGGCTCCCACCTCAGTGGGGCCATATTTTCCCTGTTCTTTCTTGTTTACTACTCATGTATTTGAAGAAGCTCTTTGCGTTCTCTTTTACCTCCTGTGCTAGTTGTAGTTCTAGAAGGGCATTGGCCTTCCTTGTTGCCTTCCTTGTTGCCTTCCTTGTTGCCTTCCTTGTTGCCTTCCAACATACCGTGACAACATCCCTGTAGTTCTCCCGAGTGCCAAGTCCCTTCTTTCACAAACTGAAAGTTTCTTTCTTCTGTGAGGCTTGCTTCAGAAGATCCGTGTTCATCCATACAGGTCTTTTACCACCTCTACCTGCTTTTTTACTCGAAGGAATACACCTATGTTGGGCTTGGAGGAAGTGGTATTTAAAAACTGACCAGCTTTCTTGGGTCCCCTTTCCTTCCAGAGACTTAGTATGTCTCTAAAGAAAAGGCATATCTGAATGGATCTTTTGAGATTTTTTTTTTTCAATTTAGTTTTTCTAGTTGTTTTCATGGTCCTTTCGCCTATTTTTCCACTATTACTTTTTTTAAAAAGCAAATTGCACGTACGGTTGTTGAAGTAAAGTTAAGGAAATTGGTCTTGAGCACTTGTGCTGTTTTTCTGCAAACACTGGCTGAAGGCGAGCTGTGTAGGTGCTTCAAGGACAGAACAGGGTAAAGGGCTCTTGCATCATGGACAGCTTAGAGAACTTTGTAGAATCTCCGTTTTCCTGTCTGGGCACATATGAAAAGCAGTGAAGTCTCTGCATTCGGTCACGTTAATTTTGTGAATTTATTCCTGGTTATGAATTTTGAGCTCTAAAGTAGAAGTCTAGTCAAACCTATAGGTTTTCTGTAACATGCTTAAATGGCAAGACGTCCTTGAAGAAGCATTTAGCAGAATTTGTTTATGATCAGCTAGTCTTTCATGGTTGTCAGTGGCAGTTTAGATGTGTGTGCAGATGTCAGATTGTTGTTCCAAGTGATTAAAGAGACATTCCAGTAGATCCTAAGCATGCAGTTGCAGCCAACAGTTTCATTTAGGGGGCTGGTATAAAATTCATATGATGAAACCCATCACATAAATGCATATATCCATAAACTGAGTTGAAACAAAAAAAAACTTCCTGATGGTAAATATCAGAAAGAAATGTAAGAAAATCCCTTCTCACCATATACTTAGGCGCTGTGGTCCTGATCCAGTAAATTACTGAGAATATTCTAAGCTCTTAAAAGTAATATGAAACTGAATACATTTCTTTGAGCAAAACCTCAAAGTGATAATGGTGACTCAGTTTGGTGAAGTGGGAGGTTGTATGGACTAACTAATCATTGAAATATATGTGTGTGCATAGTATAACATCTCATTTGTTTGAAGTGTGTTGTAACCAGTTTTTAACTTTACAACAGGTATTGGAGATTTTTATTAGGTTATGATGGTAAGTAATGAAAATTGTTTCACTGGGTTATGAAATACACTGTTCCATACTGATAGTAGTGAAGTTGTTAACAGATATATGCCATATAATTTCCCTTGATTTATACATCAGTATTTTTACAAAATGTTGACAAAACAGAATTGTTCAGAGTGAAACAGAACTTTGAAAGCTACATTATGTTTACATTTGTATGATGCTTTTCCACCTTATTGTCTTTTACATTTTTATTTTGGTTTGTGGAAAACTGATTTTCTGTTTTTTCTTGGACCTAGAGAGCAAGAACAAATACGCAAGAGGCTTTGTAAGCAAAATTGAAGGTCAAATACTTTTTTATGAATGATAGTTTCCAGAAACATAAATTCCAGTTTATGGTCAGTTTGGGTCATAAATTCCAGTTGCTACACAGTACAGTTAGTAGCATAAACTTGTCATGTGGTCTTGTAATAAAAATCGAGACCCGTTTCAGTGTTGATGTCTAATTTCAAAGACAGTTGTGCTTCTGAAATTCAGGCTTTTATATTTTTCCCCACTGATTTGAGGAGGGAGATATTTATGGTTACAAAAATAAAAGGGAAAAAAGGCATTGTAGGTTTTGATTCTTCACTTACTAAAGGCAGTGTCAGAAAAATAAAGTACCTCCTTTCCCTTTCTGAAGCTATGGACAACTAGCTGAGTTGCTGTCTGTCCAGTGATGTGCTGCTAATCTCAGTGGAGGTGCAAATTTTGCTAGTTACTAACCATAACTCTTCATACACCCATCTAACCCATTCAGTGTCCAGCTAATAGTCCATTAATCTCTCTGCTAATACATAATAGTAAAATAATTATCACAGTCAGAACTATGTGCAATAAATAAAAAAACCCACGTTTTCTAGAGAGGAGGAGAACTTTCTGGAAATGTTTTGAATGAAAGCAAGCATTTAAACTCTAAAATATGAATGCTTTTAATTCTTATAAAATTACTTACATTTGTTACATGCAGGTGTGTATCTCAGGCTCTGCACTGGCAATAGCATATGTCAAATGAAATATATCACATACAGTTGAATTCTGAATGTTTTGCACCTTTAGTACTTACCCTTATACATACCTAGTACCTCCCTTCACCTTACCCACTCTTGAGTGATCAGAGGTTTTGTGTGTTCGAAACAAAACCCCCTATCCTGTAGCAAATAGCTCAGAAAAGGAAAACAAAAAAAACCCCAACCAATCACACCTAGGAAAGTGTTGCAGTCAGTTTCTCTGATGCAGACTGATGATTTGCAGTAATTTAGCCTTGTATTTTCCTATATTCATTAAGCAATTTCCTTTACACAAGGTAGGGGAAAGTAATTTTTATATTACTCCTCACATAAAGAATGTTAGATTAGTTTTATCTGTAGTTTTAACCTCTTTTGTGATTACAAAGAAGGTGACGAGATGGTGTATTTTCAGTATTAACAGGTGAATATACTAGATTTTTAAGCTACTCTCATTTAGGCATCATGTCAACCTGTCCAGTCCTCTGGTGCTTTCAGTGTTGGTTCTTCTCATTAGTGAAGACTTTTACAAGTGTTTTACTGAGAAATCCAACAAACTTTGTACTTTTCAAGCCCCTTCCTTGCCTCTAGCAAAAGTGGCATCCCACTTTATTTTATATTCAACTTGCATTCTGATCCCTTGTCCCGTTTTCCTTGGCAGGAACTATTTGTTTGAATCCTTGATAATTTTTGGAAATGAGTTTTAGTAACAGTTGCAAAGGCAATAAAGAGGACAAATAATGTGGCTACATGTTAATAAATGGATTAGGAAGTGTTTGGAGGTTGTACAGTTTAATAAATTTTAGTCTTTGCTTTTGACATATTTAGATGCTTGTATGCTTTGAAAGTCCACCCATCTTTTATCTTGGGAATGCAAAAGTTGTGTGTAAATTACTGCTTTGAAACTATGCTGCTGTGTCATTTTCCTTACTCTGTAGAGTCAGGGAAGTTGCTGGATCGCAGTAAAGTGGCAGTATCTTGTGTTAAGTGCTATGTAAGGGAAAAGTTTTGCAATGAAAGAAAATATTATGTGGGTATTTAGCCTAAGTCAGCAAGGTACTAGTGTTATCCTAAACAAAAAACACTTCTTACTTGTGATGATAGTAATTCATTTTCTTAGACCTGTGGTGTGTTTCTTCTGATTCTGTCTTCTCTGTCACATTAATCAAACGTGGAATACATCCATGGAATAATTCCAGAGCTTCCAAAGCAAGTTATTCAGGGATGTTCAACAGAAGTATTTGGTTAGAGATTTCTGAAAGCACAAGACTAACTGATTTTATAGTATCAAGTATTTAATCAATTCTCTCTTTTAACATGAATGCATACCGTAAAATATCCTAAGACTATGGAAGTCTCACAGCTTTTGTCTGAATTTTCCCTTTCATGGAATCTTAGAGTCATTCAGGTTGATGAAAACCATGAAGGTATCAAACCCAGCCATTAACCTAACTCTATAATGCTGTATTTTTAAGATTAAGGTCTTTTTCAGTGTTTGCAAAACTCAGTCCTCTGTTACTGCATTGGTGTTTATACTTAACTGCCATACAAAGTGCAATTTACTTTATACTTTAAGTGTTAATGAAGTACAAAACCCTGAAATGAAAACTCTGGAAAGAGAGTGGTGCTGTTGGTCTATCAGGATGGGAAGAAAACTAACAAGTTCGGAGCAGATAATGTGATAAGGAACATAAACCAGCACTGCTCAATGATAGCACAATGCAAAAACCTGCTCAAGTCTTCACACATTAGTTTTCAAAAATGAGAAAAGCTGTGAAAGAAAAGCTGGCTTGTAAGACCTCTCCAAAAGACAGCAGAGCTGCAGTATAGTGCTGCCAAATCAGTGTTTTAAAGGCATTGTTTTGACTATAGTCTGAGTCTGTCATCAAAGGATTGATTTGGTTTTCATACAACATATGTAAAAAAGCTTTATTAAATGTGACTTGAAGCATTCCATAGTGAAAGTCATAAAGAAATAAATGCCAGATTAAAGTTTAGAAAAGTTAGAAAATTAGAAAAATTAAATTATGAGACTATACTCTGAATTCTGTAAAAAATACTGAGGCCTCTTCAGGGGTTGATATGTAAAAGTAAGTGTTAACTTTGTGCTTTCTCTTCTTGATCTCAGTACTGATCAAGACCACAAGTCAGTTTTCTCCCTGTAGCCGTGTTAACTATTGCATTCTGGATGATACTGGGCATCGAGAAAGCTGAAACCTGTGTAAGCTCTGTATGGTTTTGACACCGGTGGCCTCCACTGCTGTTGCACAGCTGCCAAAATTTTGTGGGGTATGAGCCCACGTTTTATTGTAGCAGTTGAAGTATTTCCCATTACGGTTGATTGGAGCAGCCTGCTCTCGTGCATCAATGGCATTAAATGGCCACAACCCAATCAAAAGATTTTGCTGCAGATACAGTTCAATAGCAGTCAGTTCGTTTTACACAGCGTGCTGTAGCCTAATACTTCTTTTATTGCCCCTCTGTTGATTTCTCATAGAGTTTGCTATGCCATCTCCTTTCTTCTTCTAAGTGGGAAAGTAATGAAGCTGAAACTAGTGCACTCCTATCAACTCTTGGCTACACATCAGCAGATTATTACTGTCACTTAGTTAAAAATGTAAGTATTTGAGATTTTGTTAATAATAAATCACCAGTTTATAAGCACATACACGGAGCTGTCTTTGTTATGACGAGTGTGGACTGAACTTTGTCTCTCTTTTCTTACCTCAGTTACCTTTACAGCCTTTTAAGGGAAAAAATGAAGTGGGAGATCTCTGGACAAATGAGATTTTTTTGTTTATTGTCATGTAATGGATGTTCATAAAAACAAAATTCCTGTCACTTTTGTAACAAATTCTGATCTACCATGAATCATTTTCCCTGTGAACTTTACATTATGTATTTTGTATATTAGAACATAACATTTGGAATGTTTTCTTTCCCAATATGCACTGCATTTAAAATGGTAGATGAACCCTAAATGTTTGGAAAAGTGTCTTTTACATTTAATATATAAAAGTAATGGGAATAACGTTTCATAGCTAGTTGATGCAAATCAGATAAAGCATATAAAAGTTACTAGTAGGGCTTTTCTGAAAGTTTTGTCTCAACTCTTGAGAAAGGACAGCTAAAATAGAGAGCTTCTTAATTTTCATATGTGGAAGGTGTATACTGTGTATTAAAAAAACATTTTGCAACCCAATTTATTCAGTTATCTGTACAACTTCAGTTTGGCACCAACAGTTAAAAAAATTTAAAAATCCAGTGAGTGAGCAGAGAGGGATATTAAACTACAGTATGTCAGCCACACGTGCAACTAATGTCTACTTATTTCGCAGTATATGTAATTTTTTTTCCTTCTTCTCCCTTCTTTCCTTCTGGCTTTCCCCCCCTCTTCTCCCTCTCCCTCCCCTCTCTTCCCTTTTTCCCCTTTCCCTTCTTTCTTTTTAATAGATGGTCTTTTCATTAGAAGCAGAACTCAGAGAAGATCAGTTCAATGGACTTAATGTTCAGGGGAGGTAGGTATTGTCTAACTATCTTTTAGATATGTTTGGTTTGTCTTTGGTTACCATTCCATGAGAACCTTCTTATAATCTTGCGCAGCTCAGGCTTCATTCAGAAAGTTCTGGTTATATATGTAGATTATTTCAGGCAGGGACTATCTGGTGTATACATAAGAGTTTATACTTACCTAAAGGTAGTTCCAACCCTCCTGCCTTGAGCAAGATTACCTTCCACTGTTTTGCTAAGGCCCCTTTCAACCTGACGTGGAACACTTCCAAGGAGGGAGCCTCCATAGCTTCTCTGGCCAACCTGTTCCAGTGTCTCTCTCACAACCCTCACAGTAAAGAATTTCTTCTAATCTGAATATACTTTTCCAGTTTAAAACCATTTCCTCTTGTCCTGTCACTACAGGCTCTAGTAAAATGTCTGTCTTGTAAGATCCCTTTGTGTTTTAAAAGATATATAAAGTCTCTGTGGACCCTTCTCTTCTCCAGGCTGAACAACCTGAACTTTCTCAGCCTGTCTTCAGAGGAGATGTGTTCCAGCCCTCTAGTCTGTTTTTATGGCCCTCTTCTGGACCTGCGCTGACAGGACCATACCTTTCCTGTCCTGTAGGTTTAGTTCTCACCATAGCAAAGTAGAGGGGAAGAGTCAGCTCCCTCAACCTGCTGACCACACTTCTTTTAATGTAGAAGACAAACATCTTCATTTTATAATTTGCTTGAGGCAGACTCAGCTGAAAAGCCAATATCTGATTGCAGTATAAGAAACCGTAAACACATAAATACTGGATTAGATACTTAGTTAGAAATTTGAGTCATTGAAAATGTGTCACATTTTATTTGACTTACTGTGGAAACCAGAGTGGTACCCCATGTCCACAAATCATAGCACAAATCGTATCACAGCATATGCTAGTGACCATTAGGTAACATCGTTTTGGGAGTAGCTTTAGTACATGCAGGGCAGTAGAGTTAGGTTGTGCTTAGGGGAACCTCTAGTGTAATTCATGTCAACAGAACCACAGAACATTAGGGATTGGAGGGGACCTCAAAGATCATCTGCTCCAACCCCCCTGCCACAGCAGGATCACCTAGGTCCAGTCGCACAGGTCTTAGCTCTTCGTAGACTGTAGTGTTTGTTCGCTAAAGGAAACAGTTCTGGCTTCTTGCAGAGAACGCTCCCTTTTTAGTGAACATTGCAATGAGGAGAAACTTGCAGCAAATCTAGGAAGCTTTTTACAAACAATCTAGCACTTTTAAATTTGTTAGAGTTCAGTATTTCAGAGTCCTTGTCCCCATAAATGTCTTTCTGTCAAAAGTCTGTCTAGAAAAATCTGCAGGTTCATTGGGTAGAAACTACCTGTACTCTGAAACCTTGTGATTTCTGTTTGGAAATGTTATATCCTATATTGTGTATAATTTTTCTTTTGTTTATACTCCAAAGGTTCCGTGTTTTTTTTTGTGGTACGGATTCTACCGTCTGTAATCATTTCCAAGCACTTAGTTTTAGAGAGCAGGTGAAGTAAGTCGTTTGTAAATTAAGATCCAAGAGTGTTACACGTCCATTCAGCTGTAGATCTCTGTATTTTTCAGCTGAGTACTTAAAGACATCAGGATTCAAATTGTTTGGTTTATAGAAGCTATCTCTCTTGAGAGGAGAGAGCGGTGAAGGAAACAACATGAGGCCTTAAAACATCTAGGTGGTGTGTTGTGAACATGGAGCATACATGGAAGCAGTGATTCTGTAGCCTTCACTCACCCGTTCTTCACTGATGCTGGAAGACAAAGCATTCCCTATTAGGAAGGGTGTGATTACTGCCTGAGCACAACTGGCTGCACTTCAGAATTGGGTTGATACCTTCCTGTGGGATATCCCTTGCGCACTAAAATACCAACAATTTGTCTCACTTCTCTTTAAAACCCTTCAGACAATATGTAGTGGCACGTCAGCAGTCATTCCAATGAATAGTTTTTCTGCAGTTACATACAGATCTCTTATGTTTCAGCTTCTGTAATTAATCTTCTCTAATTAATTCTTTTACCTTATAATTACAGAAAGTAAAGTTTTAACTTTTCTGAAATATAAACTATGTTTATTTTTCCCTCAGAGTTTCAACCAGTCGTGTGAAAGCCTTATCCCTTCTCTGTGTCCCTCTTATTACTTTGCCTGATCTAACTCCATTGCTGGAAACTCTCCTTCTTTACCATGGAGCTGCATCGAAAGAAATTCTCAGTTCTGAGTTTCTGGAAGCTGTGAATGAGGCCTTTTTAAAGTAAGTAGCGTGGTCTGTGTGGTCTTTATTCTCTTTTCCTGAAGTTTGTTAGTTCAGCTAAATGTTTGTTGCTGGGCTTCCATGATGACTGCACTGTGCATCTTCTGCATTCTGCAGCTGAGTAGCAGAGCTCAGGTTTTAGGCCACAGGAGAGTTTTTATTGCCGATGTACAGGCTGTGGTGTAACAGCTTTAAATCTTGACTGGAACTTTATTCCACCTTTTTTTCCAATATGGAGGATAAAGTCTTCAATAGATTTTAGGAGTTTAGTGACAGATGTTATCACTATTCATAGAATTGGTATTTACCACGTGTATCAACATTCCTAACTTGACGTTTTGAGAGCCATCCTGATGTTCTGTGCCAAGAGAGGTCCTTAGGTTTGAGTGTTTCCATATTTATCTTACTTTTTTCTGTGAAAATGGTGCTGAAAATTTTAAATTCTACTTTTTTCAGCAGATTATGTTTAATGAGCCTGAGAGGAGCAGTTAGTAAAAGTTAACTTTTTGTTTTGCTGCCACTAAAGCCACCATTTTGATAAAATCAGTCTGTGGATGAAGCTGAACAGCAGCAAGGTTGGCTATGCCAAGAGAGAGAAGACATCGGGGGAAGCACAGCCTGTTTCTGGTTGAGTTACTTTACTCAAGGTGTAGCTAAGGAGCTGTATTATAAACCATGTTTTTAATACTAGGAAAGATCCTTTATGAACACTTAACCTCAATCATCCATTTGTCCCTTTGGAATTGTAGTTGCTTCCTCTCTACTCAACACTATTATTTCTGAAAAGTCCCAATGAAGATTGCTGAACTGCCCCATTGAGGGCTCCAGCAAAAGCCCAATAATTAAAGGATAATCACAATTACTAACCTGTACATGTTACTAAAAACTGAGAAAAACAAAGGGAAAGGAATGTGAGGGTCTGTAGTGAAAGATGTTTCCCAAGGAAGAGAAAACTATCTTTCACTTGTCCATCTGCAGGTTGAACTTTGTGTTTTTCTGCATGGTGCTTTAAAGAAAAAGTTACGTTTTGACTTCCCATCTCTCAGGGAAAACGGTATTTTTGTCTCTAAACCAGGAAGAAGATCACCCTTCCTGAATCAGTCACCTTCAGCCTCTGGCTTCGTCACTTACCAAGCCTTGAAAAAGCAACATTATGTCTTCTAGACCACCTGATTTCTATTCAGTGGAATTCACTAGAAGAAGTTGCTTCTGCCATAAAAGACTCATTACTGGTATGTGCCACATGTAGAGCGTTTGATTCGTCTCCAGGTGTGTCAGCATATTTGAGGGAGATGGCTGCTATGCAGCATGTAACTTGCTAATGCAAATTGTGAGTACTACCAATGCCACTAAACTTTTAGTTTTTGACATTGAACTGGTGGAAGAGACAAAAGAAATCACGCGTTGATGAAGAATGGATGAAGAGATGAGAATGTCACTGGTGAGGGTGCTGACTACCTGCCTCTGTCTTAAAACAGTTATAAACTTTGGCCAGGGTGGTCTGAATCTGTTTTCACTTTAGGGTTTGTACCCTTGGGAGTTTAGCAGATTTAAGAACTGGAATTTGTTATAGATTATTTTATTACACTGCTTAGTTACATGGTTTTGTTTGCAGACCTGAACAAAATTCTTGGTATGACACATTTGCTAAAGTTAGTTTTCAAAGTTGTGTCATACAGTGCCTCAAAAGTTTTCCAAAACAATAAGCTAGTTTTCAAGACTAAATTTAATTGTTAATTACAGTGTGAAACAGCATGTGTGTTATGCACTTAAATTCTGAGATTTCAGAAAATTATTAAAACTAAAAAATGACATGTGGTACCTTAATTTCAGCCTATGAAACTCCTTACAGGTCAAGTCACTAGCGATAGGACAAGAGGAAATGGCCTCATGTTGTGGCAGGGAGCATTCAGATTGAACATTGGGAAAAATCTCTTCACTGTGAAAGAGTGGTTGGATATTGCAGCAGGCTGCCCAGGGAAGTGTTGGAGTCACTGTCCCTGTAGATGTTAAAAAAACCCGTATATTTGCCACTGGAAAACATGTTTTAGTGGGCACAGTGGCATTGTGTTGATGATTGGACTGGATGATCCTGAAGTCTCTTCCAACCTTAATGATCCTGTGATTCTATGATAAAGAGGAGAGCAGTTGGAAGTTCAATATTACTGATTGATAAGAGGGAGGATGCATAAATGGAAGATGTCATACCAATTGAAACCAACAGGATTAGGAACTTCAGAGGCAGCATAGAAGGAAAATACTTGATCCAGAAGTGAGTTGTGAAATACGCATTTTACTATAGAGATACTTGTGTGACATAGATCAGTGAGCTTTTTGAATCCAACAATCTTTGAATGATTAATTTTTTCCTTTCTGAAAGATACTGGAATATTTATTTAGGAATAAACATGAGTATGCAGATTTTGGAGTTGGTTTGTGGTGTTTGCAGGGTGTGACCTCTGTTGGTCTTACAATTATGGTAATAAAAAGTGGAATCATGCGGCAAAAACTCTTTTCTATTTGGAAGAAAAGCTCTAGAGTACAAATAGGCAGAAGTTTAGTGATTTGATTGCATTGTATGGTAATTGTATGTAATTTCAAGTATCTCTTTCTTAATTGAATTATGAGTAATTTTTCTAAATAAATTATCTTAACAGAGTAAGCAAACTGTACATAAACCTCACAGAAATCTGTGGTCTCCAGATAGCTGTAAACCGCTGTAAACCACTGTACTTCTACTATGAAAGAAACCTGATAAGCAATACTCCTATAATTTATTTCCAAGAGTAATTACAGTATGGTGGTCCAGGAACCTGTGTTTTATATGATAATGCTATTAGGTTTGTGGTTTGGGGGCTAAACTCGAATTAAACTGGTAGCTTTGTTTTGCTAGTCATCAAAATTCCCCCTTGCATTGCACTTCAAGAGCTCATGCTCACATTTTTGCTCCCCTGTGTCCTTTGCATCAGTGCTGTACAGGAGAACCGATACAGTCATTGCCTTTTCCATACTCAGTAATGTGTAGGTTATAGATCCTAGAAGCCTCTCTTGTAGCCTCGGCATAGAAGAACCCCTGCCTAAAGGCTGACCAGTTTTGTTTCCTCTGAGCAATAGAGTATTTCCTCTAAGGAGTTTGAGTAGCATCAGTGTCCCAGGTGCTGCCCTCCCTGTTCTGCAGCAATGGAGTATCAGAGCCCTGCTCGTCTCGTAGCTGTTTTGCAACCTGCAGTGACAACTCTCTGCTGTTTATGATGAACAGGATTACCAAAATGCTGTGAGGTGGTAGCAACAGAGGCTTGCTGTGCAGGTAGTGGGACTTCCAGGAAAGGAAGTTTGCAGGCGTAACACAAGTAGGCAGGACACCTACTCTGCTGGTTCCTGTTAGTCATTCTTAACAGTGGCTTATAATGTAGTCATGTCCAAACTAGTATTTTTGTTTGGACTTCTTGGGTAAGTGATGTAGATGCTCCATACCTGGATGTTCAAGGCCAGGTCTTTGAAGTTCTACAGAATTTTGTGGGTGAGTGGATGTCTCCTGTCCTTAATTAACTGTCCTCAACCTTTCTGACAGTTTGTATGTGTACATTAAAAACTAAAATTTTAATAAATACACATTAGAATTTTTTGCTTTATCATATATGTGTGTATAGGCAGATTTTTAAAGCATATGTATGTAAAAATGTATGTGCATCAATCAAGTTTAATTTGTGTTAAATTCTTAGCTTTCTAAAGTAGTTTAATTTCTTTCAAAGTTATGTTATGAGAAAAGAGCAATAGGTTGAGAGGGCTTAAAATTTGTCAGCTTCTCCTATATAAACCATCTGTTACTTGCTTTGTTTTCCTACCTTGTCAGCTTTCCCAAGTCAGACCCTTCACTGAAATGATATTGCGCTCTGCAGTCGAATCTCTAGCTGTGGGTTCTCCCTCTGTCTTGTTTTGCTTCAGCATTACAGAGCAAATAGAGTTTTAGTGGGTGATGTGGTGACTCTTGTATTGCCTGAGAGGATACCAAGCTGGAGACTGCTCTTGTTCCCATGCCCTTGCACTGTTCTCTTCCAGTGCCTTGTCTCCAAGTTTTGAGTCTAGCTAGATTCACACTCAGCTGTCATGGGGAACTGTGACAATGAAACAGGCATTAACAAGGGAGAAAGGAGGAAGGACATAGAGAGAAAATAAGCCATTTTCCTCTGGTAAGGCATTCCAGCTAAGTTATTAGGTCCCACAGCATTACCTGTCTTCAAAACCTGTGTTGTCATGGTAAAATTTTTGAAATAGCACACACTAACACATTCTTAGTTTTGACAAACTCAAGAGGTTTTTAAACCTCTGTAAAACGTGTTTCTGCTTTCAAAACGAGTGTACGATTCAAAATAAAAATGCATTGGCACATAATACAAGACAAAAATTAAGAGGAATTTCTTACTTGTAATTGGTAAATATAACATATAGCAATATGGGTACATACAGAAATGCAGATGTGTTTGAAATAGAGCAGTGTACTAGTTTCCTCAGGATGGATGTGTTTAACCATAGAAGTGTTGAGTCTAGTTAATTGCACATGAGTCTAGAAGCCAAGAAACCACTGTTTGTGGTGTTGCCACACAGAACTGTTACTGTGTGGTCTTGGCCACAGTGTGCATCCCTGTTTCTTCGTGTGTGCTGTTGTTAGCAAAGCATTGTATGATGTGAATAAAATGTAGTGTATCATCATTAGTCTGTTCCTTATTGTGCCATTTACTTGCTTCCTCAAGTAAATCTTCAAACTGCCTTTGCACTGTGACAAAGTAAGTGTTCTTACTTTGAGTGCTTGAAAATTAATACCGTGCAGTCTGTTCATCAAAATCTTGAGGAATTAGGTATTGGTGGGGTTTATGGTTTAGGGTTTTGGGGTTTTTTGTTTTCCCATTTGAATACCCTTGATGTAATTCATACTGATTTCAGTGGTGTAAATACTAGGAGCTGTTAGCTGTGGTTTCTTGTAGTGAGTACTATAGGTTGCTGTTGTCTGGCAGGAAGGAGTGGAGAGTTTTTTTCATTGCTGCATACAGCACATTTACATTTGGTCTTGTTCAAAAGGGCTGTGATTTGGTCTTTGTATGTGTGATAATGTGTCGATGGACCCTTTACAGTATATATTCACTCTGTCTTAAGCAGCAGTGGGTTGATGCATCATCACAGAAATAGGTCTGAAAATGCAAGTGAATTGTGTGAAAAGACAGTGGACAAATGGCTGGATGGAACCTTTTAGCCCACAGGATTGAGAAAAATTCTTCCTTTCCACTGCTCTCACAGAAGTACAGAACGGTTGGGGCTGGAAGGCACCTCTGGAGATCGTATTCACCCTTCTGAAAGAAGAGATGAACGTGTCTCTTTTTATTGTCTCATGCAGCCAGGATTCTTTTCCCCCTGCTCTGGCTGTGGAAGTTTGGTGGCCAGTCTAGCAGCAAGCTGCAACGCTGCCCGGCACACGTTGTAAGTGCTCTGGAACACTAGATGGCACACGTTCAGCGGCTTACCTGCAGCTCTGTGGCAGAGTCGCAGGGGCAAAACATGAAAACGAGGTGTTGTCTAGTATTTCCAGTATAGAGCGACAGCTGTTAGAAACAGTGGGCTTTTCTGGGCTGGTAGCATTAAAGATTGTATCTTTGTTTTTTTGAGATTGTCAAATAGGGCTCATATAAAGTCCTTACTTCTGCCTGCATGCAATTGAAAAGAGAAAAATTAATCTGCTTGGTACGTTTTAGCTTGAAACAAATGCTAAGTTTTCTTCGGAGTACTGCATCAGACTCTTGAAGCCATTACATGCCATTTTAAATGCATGCATCCCAAAGTTCATAGAATGCATTTTATTAAGCATGTGTGACTGTAGGTTGTTGAAGAACTGTATTCTTAATGAGAACTATATTCTTAACAACTCTTCAGGCGCTAACTTCAGAAATACAAATAGTGCCTTTCTTTTTTGACTTAGGCAAACATACTTTGGGGAGTGTGTAAGTAATTTTCTATTCATGGTGCTCTATAAAACCCTAGCAGATCACAGAATTTAAGAATATGGGATTAGAAAGTAGTGTATTTACTAGTGCGTAATTTAATATAGCAGCTGTCTTGAAATGGCCTTTTTTTTTCCTGGTAGCAGGGAAAAAATGTCCCTTGTTTAGAAAACAACAAACACATCTTGAGACACTTGTACTAGTAATTCTGAAATTCTTGGACAATAACAATGAAAAAAATGTCTTGAACCAAAATGTGTGCTGTATTATTTAAGACAAAGGTGATAAAATAATAATATAAATATTTATATAAAATATAATTTCTGCAATTTAATTTTGAAGACATATCAATAATGCCAAAACACATCCAAAAGGGATTGACTGTGCAAAGGACGGAAAGCCTTTGTGCAAATCTGCTCCCTGTATCTTGCCTCTAGCGACTGCATGCACCAACGCGTGCTTTCTGTCTGTCACCTTCAGTACTTTTAATGAACGTTGTCATAAAAGGTTTAGGACCCCGGGTGTTTCCATTTACCAGCTGCTTAGCCTACTTGGTATCTCTGTGGAGCATCATCATTAAGTTGGTGTAGATACTTTGAAGAACCTAATAATGAGAAAATCTGAGGGTTTAATGAGTTGATTTGAGATTTGCAGTTTAATAATTGCAGATTAATAGCAACTGTGAGTTTAGCTGTAAATTGTACAGTGGTAGTTTTCCTCTTATAAGTGACTACGTTTCTTTCTTTGTTCTTCAACAGCCGCAAGCAGCAAGCCATCCTGCCATTTTCAGAGTCATTGACGAAATTTTCAAGTAAGTTTTGAAATCGTAGTGGCAGGGGTCTCAAATGATCAATCTAAACATTGAGGTTTTCTTCATGGGAAGAGGGCATATTATAATCTGGCATGTATTATAACATCCATATGTCATTTTCTTTACACCTATGCCTTAGTGTCCCCTTCTGTGTCTTATCCTGCAAATAATGACAAGTCTTTAAAATCTTGTGAACTTTACATGAAAGTTATGTTATAAAAGTGGTTGTGTTATGTTTCTCTGACATCATTCCAAATATTTCCCAGTGATACAGAAGCATTCAAATGCTACTCCAGATTTAGTCACAAATTTAATTGGCCTGATGGCCATGCTTCTTTTGATGCAGTCCAGGATGCAGTTGGCTTTCCGGGCTACAGATGCGCATTGCCAGCTCATGTGGAGCTTCTTGTTGACCAGCATCCCAAGTCTTTCTCTTCAGGCCTGCTCTCAATTCATTCTCCACCCACTGTGTATTTGTGCTTTGGATTGCCCCAGCTCACATGCAGGATCTTGCACTTGGCCTTGCTGAACTTCATACAGTTTGCATGAGTCCTGTTCTCAAGCCTGTCAAGGTCCCTCGTGTCAATCACACCACAAGCTTGGTGTCATTGGCAGATTTGCTGAGGGCAAACTCAGTGCTGCTGTGCGTGTCACTGACTAAAGTGATGACAAAGATGCACCTGTTGCAGTTCTGATTCCTGAAGAATGGGACTTGTCACTGCTCTCCACTTGGAGTCATCACCCCCAACTCTCTGAGTGCAACAATCTAGCCAATTCCACTGAGTCATCAGTCTGTCAAATCCCTATCACAGAAACACTCTGGTTGGAGAAGACCCTGCAATCATCAAGTCCAAGCATCTACCCTACCATACAAGTTCATCCCTAAACCACATCTCTCAACACCTCATCCAAATCATCTTTAAACATGTCCAGGGATGGCAACTCAACCACCTCCCTGGAAAGCCCATTCCAGTGCCTGACCACCCTTTCTGTGAAAAACTTTTTCCTAGTATCAAGTCTAAACTTACCCTGTTGTAACTTGAACCCATTCCCTCCTGTTCTATCACTAATTACTTGTGAGAAGAGACAAGCACCAACCTCTCTGCAACGTACTTTCAGGTAGTTGTAAAGAGTGATGAGGTCTCCTCTCAGCATCCTCTTCTTCATACTGAAGAGCCTAGCACTTTCAGTCTTTCCTCATAAGATTTATTCTCCAGGCCCTTCACCAGCTTAGTTGCCCTCCTCTGCACCTGCTCCAGCACCTCCACATCTCTCTTGCATTGAGGTGCCCAGAACTGGACACAGTACTCAAGATGTGGCCTCACCAATGCTGAATACAAGGGGATGATAACCTCCCTACTCTTGCTGGCCACACTATTTCTGATACAAGCCAGGATGCCATCATACCTGGGCACACAGCTGGCTCATATTCATCTTCCTGTCAATTAGAAAGCAAGGTTGCTAAGTAGGTTGTGTGGTGGTACAAACACATAAAAGACGGGACAGGGTTTTTCTAGGTTTTTTGCATGCTAGACCTTTTTTTTGGTCTTCCACAGTGAAGGATGATAGGAAAAATAAGGAGAGCTTTCAGGCTGTGATCTCCCAAAGGGAATCAAGCTAATTATTTTTCTTTCTGTATACAGACTCCCATAAATGTCTTGCCAAGGGACAGGGTCACTTCATCCCTTCTTCCTGGAAAATCTTATGAAACCTGACTCTGCTCAGAAGATCAGGAGAGGCTTGGAGGATAGGGTACCAGTATGACAGCTGTGAGTTGTGCTTCCCTCTGTGGCTGTCTCACAAATCACTATACAATGGCAGTGCTCTGCCAGACCATACAACTTATCAATCTTTTATCAGGGGCAAGATTTTATCAGGTGTCCTACACATGGATAATAGCCATCTCATTATGCCACTTCCTCCACACAAAGTCTTGAAACATATGTGAATGGAGAGAAAATACAATGGGACGATGCTCCGTTGACCCAGCTGAACAGGGCAAGAAATAATCCACATCCCTAGTCCCCTATATTTTACAGTAGGTGATTTCAAGTGAGCTTTCATCCTTTCTCCAATTTAGAAACATGGATGTCACACGGGACAGTGTGTCAAATGCTTTGTCCAAGTCTGCTTAGACAGTTAATTGCTTTTCCCTTATTCACCAACTCTCTAACCCTGTTGTAAGGGCTGCCATATTCATAGGCACAATTTGCCCTTAGTGAAGCAGTGCTGACTGTCACCTGTCTCCTCCCTGTTTTCATTTGCTCCAGTACAGTTTCCTGGAGGATCTGCTCCATGATCTTGCTGGGCACTGAGGTAAGACTGACTGACCTGAAGTTCTCTGGTCTTCCTTTATTCCTTTTTTGGAAATGTGAGTTATTTTTCCCCTTTTCCAGTTAGGAACTTCACGGCACTGCCACAATCTTTCATATATGCTGGAGAGCAGCTTTGCAACTTCATCAGTTTTCTCAGGACCCACAGATGTCATTTAGTCCCATAGACTTATACACCTTCAGATGCTGTAAATGTTCTCAAACCAGATCTTCACTTAGAGTTGTTGGAGCTCTCTTCTACCAATCCCTGCATTTGCCTCCATAACTTGAGTGATGTGGCCAAAATGCTTTCCAGTGAAGATGGAGGCAAAGAAGTCATTGGGTAGCTTAGCCTTCTCTGTATCCCTCGTGACCAAGTCTCCTGCTTACTACCAGAGAGGGCCAGCATCTTTCCTAGCTTTCTTTTTGCTACTGATGTACCTGTATAAATGTTTCTTGATTCCTGTCATGTCTCTGGCTAGATTTAATTCTATCTGGGCTTTAGTTTTCCTCACCTGATCCCTGGCTGCTCAGACAATTTACTTGTATTCCTTCCAGCCTACCTGTCCTTGTTTCCACTCTCTGTGGACTTTGTTTTTGCGTCCAGGGATGTCCAGGATCAAGTTGTTCATCCTTACAGGCCTCCTGCCTCTTGTCTACCTTCCTCTTCATTGGGATGCATTGCTTCTGGGCTCAATAGAATTGGTCTTTGAATATCAGTAATTATCACTACAGACACACAGTGTTTGAACAGCAGCTATATTATTTAATACTTAAGATCCTTCAATAGGTTCTTTAGAGAGTAACTTTTGACTTTCATAGAACGGCTTAGGTTGAATGGGACCTCAAACATCCTCTAGTTCTGATACCCCTGCCTTAGGCAGAGAAACCTCTTGCTAGACCAGATTGCCCAGAGCTCTGTTCAACCTGGCCTTAAACACTTTCAGGTAGGGCGCATCCACAGCTTTTCTGGGTAACCTGTTCCAGTGTCTCACCACCCTCATAGCGAGGAATTTCTTTCTAAGATCAAGTCTAAATCTTTTTCTAAAATCAAATCTAAATTTACATTCTTTTAGCTTGAAACCACTAGATGCCCTAGTAAAACATCCCTCTCTGGCTTTCCTGTAGGCCTCCATCAGGTAATGAAAGACTGTTATGAGGTCTCCATGGAGTCTTCAGCCTGAACTGCCCCAGTTCCCTTAGCCAGTCTTTGTAGGAGAGATGGTCAGTCCCTCTGATCATCCCTTGTGACCCTCCTCTGGACTTGCTCTGATAGTTCAGTATCTTTTTTTCTGTGACTTGAGTGGCTTTCTGATGAAGACTGGGGCAAAACAATCACTGAGCCTATAGGAGACCCCTACTGGCCTATAGGAGACCCCTACTGTAATGTCAGCTGCCCTCCCTTTTACCCTGACCCATAAGCTCTCAGTAGTCTCCTCATCCATTCCCAAGTGGAGCTTCATGCAGTCCAAATGGTTACTGACTTAGAGGGCAGCACCCGCTCCTCATCTTCTCTGCCTGTCCTGTCTAAAGAGTTGACACACTTTCATTCAGATCCTCCAGTTATAGGAGCCATTGACCATGTCTCCATGATGCCAGTGAGGTCCCAGCCCTGCAGGCATGAGCACATCTCTTAACTCTTCTTGTTTACTGCCCATGCTACATGCTTTGGCATAGAGGCCCTTGAGCTGGGCTACTGATGAAGTGTCTGGATTCCTGCTGTGATCATAGAATCATTAGGTATTGGAAGGGACCTCAAAAGATCATCTAGTCCAATTCCCCAGCTCCAGCAGGATCACCTAGACCAAGTCACACAGGAACGTATCCAGGCGGGTTTTAAATGTCTCCAGAGAAGGAGACTCCA
>JAOXOE010036217.1:0-43465 GCA_028565055.1 Phoeniculus purpureus | reverse complement strand
TGCCAGTGAGCAGAGCCTGGCTCCATCCTCCTGACACCCACCCTTCACATATTGATCAACATTAATGGGGTCACCCCTCAGTCTCCTTTTCTCCAAGCTCGAGAGACCCAGCTCCCTCAGCCTTTCCTCATCAGGGAGATGCTCCACTCCCTTACTCATCTTCCTGGAGTCTCTCCAGCAGCTCTATGTCCTTCTAGAACCGAGGGGCCCAGAACTGGACACAATATTCCAGATGTGGTCTCATTATGGTATGAGTATAGTATGTAGTATGAGGTGACTACACTTGGGAGAATAAAACAAACACGTCAATAGAAAAAGATATAAATGATTAAAAGAAACATAGGAGACTTGACTGAGACAGTAAATAATCTGCTATTTTTAATCACAGAACATTTGGGTTTGGAAGATACCTTGAAAGATCATCTAGACCAATCCACAGCAAGACCACCTAGACTAAGCTGCATAGGAACATGTCCAGGTGGGCTTTAAACATCTCCAGAGAAGGAGACTCCACAACCACATTCCAGTGCTCTGTCACCCTCACCAGGAAGAATTTCCTTCTCATGTTTATGTGGAACCTCCGGTCCAGCTTACCCTTTTCACCCCTCTTGATCCTAATGGTGCACAAGTGTCTCTGAATAGACAGACACAGACATTATATCAAATACACAATTTCTGAGTCTTACACACGTAGCACAGCTCTCTGGCAATTGCAGGCATGAAAATGAGCATCTACATCTTAATGATAAAAAACCATTCATTCAAGACCTCTCAAAGGTCAGGAGTCTATCACTTATATTCATAAAATTTTCAGAATGGTCTTATTCCAATAACAGGATGATTTATATTGCTCAATGCTGTCTGCAAGAGGGGAAGAATTAAAACAGCTTAAAGAAGTCTGCTGTTGTGACGGTACAGTTCTGTTATTTCATTACATTTGTCTGAACATGCTACCCAAACGAGATTAAACTGCTTCCTAAAAAGCTCAAACAATGCCTTAGGAACTAGTTCAAGTTCCTACATTGCTTGGAATGCTGTAGATTTAGAATGCTATAGTTATAGATTTAACTCTTGTGATGCACTCTTTCCATGCAGTAACTTGTAGTTGCAACATTATTTCTCTAGAGAGTGCTGGAGGGAGCAGGACTAAGGTAGGAACAAGACACTATGGGCTGCATGAATCTTCAGGGAACATGTTACTTCAGGGAGGAGTCCCCAAAGACCTAATGCTTCTGTAGCCAACCTGGATTTCTTCCTTTAGCTTCACAATTTGTCTTTTAAGGGAAAGAGGGAGTATGGCGCAGGAGATAGCAGGACAATACTCCAGGGAGTTGTGTCATTGAGGAGAAAGCTGAGGAAAGCATAAATATATTGGGAGTTGAGAAGGAACTTCTTCACAGTGAGGGTGATGGAGCACTGGAACGAACTGCCCAGGGGATTGTGGAGTCTCCGTCTCTGGAGACATTTAAAACTCTCCTGGACATGTTCCTGTGTGACTTGATCTAGCTGATC
Organism: Phoeniculus purpureus; assembly: GCA_028565055.1. Classification (NCBI taxonomy): domain Eukaryota; kingdom Metazoa; phylum Chordata; class Aves; order Bucerotiformes; family Phoeniculidae; genus Phoeniculus; species Phoeniculus purpureus. Next base: position 41,953 of record JAOXOE010036217.1, on the reverse strand, counting down.
CTGCTGAGGCAGGGGGATTGGAATAGATGGTCTTTCGAGGTTCCTTCCAATCCCTAATGTTCTCTTGATTCTGTGATTTTTACATCCATTTATTGACTGGTTGAATTTCTTTAATGGAGAGAAAAGACATCTACAACAAAATTCCCATATTCACAAAGCAGTAATTTTTGTTTTCAGAAGATGACTATAAATATAGCAGATTCAGTATCATTGGGACAACTTCATGTTCACGTAACACAGAATACATCTGAACCAAAAATCCTGATGTGTTTTGCTCAGCCGCGTCTTTCATTTTATTCTGTCTTACTTGGATGTAATAACTCAACCCTTATTGCTTGTTAACTGTGCAACTTTAAATAAAAGCTTAAATATTGCATGGAAAGTGTTCTCCCAAGTTTTAAATTTGTAAAGTATTTTGAAGATATCAGTTTGAGGATTGAATGTTTTAGTTTAATGCTAACTCAAATCAACGTAGGTTTTGCAACAATTCCGTCAAGCTTTTTTACCAAGAAATACAGCAAAGCATCAAAAAATAATGTAAGAAACTGTATTAGCTTTAAGTTCATGTGAATACTTCTGATGTTATGTTCACTTAACTATATAAACTATTTAGACATGAGCCAGTAACATGTGTTTGCAAGCTAGTAGTATCCTGGGCTGCTTAAAATTAAGTGTGGCAAACAGTTCAAAGGAGGCGATTCTCCCTCCTGCTATCCTCTGCTCTCGTGAGACTCAACCTGTTCATCTTTGAGGTCCTCAGTAAATGAAATTCATGGACCTGTTAAAGCAGGTCCAGAGGTAGGCCATGAAAATGATCAGAAGGCTGGAATATCTGTCCTATGCAGGAAGGCTGAGAGACGCAGGGTTGTTCAGCAGGGAGAAAAGAAGGTTCAAGGGAAACCTTACTGCTTATAAGAAAGATGGAGAAAGACTTTCATCAGGGCCTGGTAAAAAAGTGATTCTTCCTATGCTATCCTATCCCATCCCACCCCATCCTAACCCTTCCCATCGCAAAAGGAACAACAATGGGTACCAGTTTTGCACTAAAAATACATACAGATTAGATATAAGAAAGAAATTCTTTACAGTGGTACTGGAACAGTGAGGCATTGGAACAGGTTGCTGGGAGAAATTGGAATTGTTCAAAGTCATGTTGGATGGTACTTGGAATAACCTAATCTAGTGACTCTGTCCCTGCCTGTGATGGGGATGTTGGAACTATATGATCTAGTCTTTTCTAGCTCAAACCATTCTATGATTTTATGACTACAGAATTATAGCCTTCAAATTCCGTATCTGAAGTGGTAAAATTTGTCCTTTACAGATCTTTTGCCGTTTTGCTCTGTCATCTTTGGAGAACAGCAGAAACTGTTGTGGGAATTATGAAAGATTCATTAAAAAAAAAAAAGAGCTGATAAATAAAACATCTTTTACTCCCTAATGACTTAAGCTCCAAATGTCCCTGAAGGTCTTTTGGATAAACTGCATGACAGAGATCAAACAGTATGAAAACAATGAGTAGCACTGCAGGACTTAGAAATACTTGGAGTTTTACGGGTTTTTTTTAAATTCCCGCTTGGTAAGACACTAAAAAAGTCAGCAATGTACAGCAATCTCCTGTAATAAACTCTCAGACTGATAAATTCCTTCTCCCAAACAACAGGAGGAGAAACATTAGAAACAACTACTGTAATTGAGGTAATATAAAAAAACCACACCAAGAAATTATTGATGCTGCCCACTTCAAGATGTTTATTATCACAGAACATTAGGGACTGGAAGGGACCTCGAAAGATCATCTACTCTAATCCCCCTGCCACAGCAGGATCACCTAGATCCAGTCGTACAGGAACATATCCAGGCGGGTTTTAAATGTTTCCAGAGAAGGAGACTCCACAAACCTCCGAAACTAATTTTTTCGATACAGAAAAATAAACCTAATAATCCACCCAAAGAGCAGGAGTATATTTTATTGTTACTGTATGTTTCCCAATTCAAATTGCACCAAATAAATAATAGATGCATTGCAGGTGAGAAATCCATCGCTTTCTGCCTGTGTTTTTTTTCCTCTCTCTCTAATTCCCTTTAGTTATTAATAACATTTTCAAAACAATAACCTGCCTGTTGCTGCAGGAAACTAAAACAACAATGCTATTTTATTCTTTTCCCCTTGAATAAACATCTGCCTGCAATATATTAGGAAAGGCTGGTTTTACCGTAGCAGGAATATTTCAATCCTATACTGCAAAAAAATCACTCAATTTAATAAAAGATGGGGTTCTACTAGTGTTTCACAGCGATATTGTGATTCTCAGCGCCATGGACAGAAGTTAGAATAGATTCTGAATGTTGTAGGCTTTTAAATTACTAATATAATCAGTGATAGTTCATAGAATCATAGAATGGGCCGAGTTGGAAGCGACCTTGAAGATCATCTAGTTCCATCCCCACTGAGTAGGCAGGGACACCTTCACTAGAGCAGGTTACCCCGGGCCCCAGCCAAAGGCTGAGGGAGCTGGGTCTCTTGACCTTGGAGAAAGAGAGAATGAGGGGTGACCTCATTAATGTTTATAAATATGTGAAGGGTGGGTGTCAGGATGATGGAGCCAGGCTCTGCTCGATGTCATCTAGTGATAGGACGAGGGGCAGTGGGTGTGAGCTGGAACAGAGGAGATTCCACATAAATACGAGAAGAAACTTCCTTCGTGGTGAGGCTGACAGAGCCCTGGAAGGGGCTGCCCAGGCGAGTTGTGGAATCTCCTTCTCTGAAGATGTTTGAAACCCACCTGGCCATGTTCCTGTGTGACTTGGTCTAGGTGATTCTGCCATGGCAGGGGGATAATTTTATGTTGTTTGAAATTCTTCTATTATAATTTACCTGATGTGTGTTTGCTACAGACTCACAGAACATTAGGGATTCGAAGGGACCTCAAAAGATCATCCAGTCCAATCCCCCTGACACAGCAGGGTCACAAAGCTCCAGAAAAATAGAGACTTTCTGATTATTCTTCAGCAGGAATTATTAAAACTGTTTTTAACTCAAAACTCAACAAATACTGTGACTAATTCCTTGAAAACAAGTACAAAAGACTAATTTCATATAAGTTTGTAATCCATGTAAAAGCAGAGTTGGACTAGATGATCTTCCGAGTTCTCTTCTAATCCCTACTGTTCTGTGAGTATGTGGTTTAGTGGGAATGTTAGTTGTACTAGGAATTTGTTTTGCTTTGTACTTTTAAGATAAAACATTTCCAGAACTATAAAAATTAAACACTACTTGCATTTTTCATTTTAAAGCATTTCTGGTTTTATTGAATCTTTAAATTTATTTTGTCCCCTGTTTTTTTTTTCTTAGAAGATTTCATATTGGACTAGATCTTTTGAGGTTCCTTCCAATGTTCTCTGATTCTGTGATCCTGGGACCTTTTTGAAGCACTACAAGAGTTACAGAAATATATCAGCTGATAAAGAATTTAAGTCTATTGCTCTATGTATGTCTATGTCTGCTGACAACAAGGTGACAAATGGACAGGAATTTAGCCTCTCAAAGTTCAATAAGCTGCTATTGTCCTGACATTGCTAAATGTTTACTACGAAAATCCTCTACATCTATCAAGCAGACCCAGCCTTTGCCCGATTCTAAGTCTACTGACATTGAAACCTGAAGCCCTTTGTGAGTCATTTATCACACTTATTAAAATGTTCCGTTGTGGATTAGAATAGCAATTGGGTAGTACTTCAGAATGCTGCCCAAGGGCTGTTCTGTGCAGGAAATTCTAACGCCTTATTGAAACAGTGGTTTGGACTTAATAAATGAGTCTTTGCAAAAGCACCACGCTTTCAATTTTGAAAAATGATGCTGGCATTTCAAATCTGGCATCAGTGGCCAATATTATGCAAAGCCCTTCACTTATTAGCGTGTTCAAATCTGGCCTAAATACTTCACACTTAATATTTGAACAAGCATATGTCAATTGGATTATAGTGAATATTGTAAGGAAGGAATGGCTTTCTGCTGACTAAATTGTAAACGGGACTCCAGCCTTTTGGAACTTAAGAGAAATGACAGAATCTTCATGCTATCCAAAAGGATATTTTGTCCCCATTAAAAAGTTACAAAAGCTGTTCATTATTGGTTTGGTAAAAAAGATTCATCTTGTTCTTCCCAATTCCAGAACCTCAGTAGGCGCAAAGAGAGCCTATGAAAAAAAACCTGAACCTCATCTTAAGTAACTAATGCTACAAATCACAGAACATTTAGGGATTGGAAGGGACCTCAAAAGACCATCCAGTCTGATCCCCCTGCCACAGCAGGATCATCTAGATCCAGTCACACAGGAACACTGCCACATGGGTTTGAAATTTCTCCAGAGAAGGAGACTCCACAACCCCACTGGGAAGCCCCTGCCAGGGCTCTGTCACCCTCACTGGGAAGAAGGTCCTTCTCACACTGATGGGGAGCCTCCTCTGTTCCAGCTCACACCCACTGCCCCTTGTCCTATCATTGGGTGCCACTGAGCAGAGCCTGGCTCCCTCCTCCTGACACCTGTCCTTTCCATATTGATCAACATTCATGGAGTCACCCCTCAGTCTCCTTTATTGTAAGCTAAAAAAATCCACTTGCTGACACCGCACTCTAATCCTCATCCAATACACGCACTAAAGTAACTATAGATCTATGTTTAGCAAAAAAAAGTTAGTATTTAGATATCAGTGTTAACTGAAACATGCTGTACATGCTTGACTTTATGCCTGAAGCACGTGTGTTCATTCAGCATAATTTTATTCTATGCTCAACCGCATGACACCTGCTCCTTTTTGCAGACTTCAAGTCCCCTGATATTCCTCGTTGACACTGCTTGTCAGAGGTATTCAAAACAAGCTGTGACCCTTGAAAGCATTATTGCTGTATATATGATATTATTTATACAGCTACTTGTTGTTAGCGCTCATGTTGTTAGCACCAGATTTCAATCCCCCCAAGTCTCCTCTTCTCCAGGCTAAACACCACCAGCCCCCTCAGCCTCTCATCAGACTTTCCCTCCAGTTCCTCCCCCAACCGCATTCTTCCTCTGGATCTGTTGCAGCCTCTCAATCTCTTTCTTGAAGTGAGGGGCCCAGCACTGCTCCCAGTACTCAAGGGGAGACCTCCCCAGTCTCCCCAGTACAGGGAGAGAATTATGTCTCTAATCCTGCTGGCCACACTATTGCTGATACAAGCCAAGACCTCTTCCACAATTTTCTTGTTCTACATAACCATCTCAATTAGTGTTCTACCCTTTGCATTTTTAAAATTACATCAGCAGCACTTCTCAGAGTGTCTCTCATTTAAATATTGAAAATGTGTTGATAGTCTCAAGCTTCATACACAAGAAATACAAACAAAGCCTAAGACTGACAGATGCACAGCAACTTAGATGAGACTGCAATCACTTAACCTTCTTCAAAAACATGTAGGAAAAAATATTCAGCATTGTCACTGGTATTTTCAAGAATCACAGAACATTAGGGATTGGAAGAGACCTCGAAAGAGTATCCAGTGTAATCCCCCCTGCCACAGCAGGATCCCCTAGATCTAGTGGAGATAGTGGAATAGTCAGGAACAGATATATCTGTGGTTAGAACACTTCACTATTAACCTGAACTGTATACTGCTGCTACTAGCTATTCAGACAGCCCTTTCTGGGTTTAATACACACCCTGGGAGCTGTTTTCCTCTTTATTTTCACTCTGGGTTATATCTGACACCTTGCTATCACTGTTTCATTTTGTTTTTGCAGATCTTTTGTATGTTTTTCTCTGCTGACTGTTTACAGGTACACTCCTATAAAGAAATTTAACCAATTAATGGGCGTGAGCTGGAACATAGGATGTTCCACATCAATATGCAAAGGAACTTCTTCCCAGTGACAGAGCACTGGAAGGGGCTGCCCAGGGAGGTTGTACAGTCTCCTTCTCTGGAGATGTTTAAAACCCACCTGGCCATGCTCCTGTGTGACTTGATCTAGGAGATCCTGCTGTGGCAGGGGGATTGGACTGGATGATCTTTTGAGGTCCCTTCCAATCCCTAATCACACAATCACAGAACATGAATATTCCTTTATTAATCAATTAGGTGATATTTTATAAAACAAAAAAATGAGAGAAGGAAGATGATCCCTAGAAACTTTAGATCAAAGAATCATAGAATCATTAGGGATTGGAAGGGACCTTGATAGATCATCTAGTCCAATCCCCCTGCAACAGCAGGATCACCTAATCAGATTTAAAGTAAATTTTGAAATCTGAGATTCTTTTACCTGAATGGATGTTGTCTGCACAATTCGATTGCAGTCAGAATTAATTTACTCTTACTTTGCCTTCCTTTACTTCTTATCACTTCTTATTTTTTCTTGCTATCTCTCATCCTACTGTAGAGCTCTTGGCTCCAGCAAAACCAAATGCTTAATTAGATGTTCTGGATTTCTTTGTAAAACAAATCAATACCAATGGGTATAAAGGCCACTGGTATCGTATCTATCCATCTATAATGAACACTTGGATGTCTGGAAGAAGAAACAGTAAAGAAGTTAGCCAGATGAGCCACTTTTTCCTATGCCTTCTGCGTGCACATCTTGCACAGCTCATTTTAATCAATGATTCTGTCTTTTCTTTGCTTCCTCTCATTGATCGGATGCATCATTTAACACTTCATTTCAAAACTAGATCTGTCTGCTTTCCCCTCTTTATTTAGTGGAAGGACTGATTATAGCTGGATTTGTCTATGGCTGTTCTTGTGAGTATCACAAGGCTGGACCTCATTTAAATTGAAATGTACACTGCTTTTCTCCTAGACTCCCTACCAAGACTTGATATCAGATAATGAAGGGGTTTTTTTAAAGGGTAGCCTTGCCATTTTTAGGATCTAATAGGCCCACATTCTGAAACAAGGAAGAAACTGAAATAACTCGTTTCACAGCGCAAGGATGGCATATTGCAATACAAATCACTGTCTCCTCTCTTCCAGTCTCCCTCCTATAATGTTGCTTTTTATATAAAAAATGTCTGCAGAACTGTCTCTCTCTTAGCGACAGAGTAAATTAAATATGATTAAAGGCTGTTCTGAGGAACATCCCTCCTTGCCTCGATGGGGGAATAGACTTATTTAGTATCAGCTTTGCATTTTCCTTTATTTCCTCTTTATTCAGATATCCTTGCAAGTGTCCAATAATGCTACAAACATTCCTTACATTGCAAAGGATAACTGCTGATACCCTCTGTGCTAAACCAATATTGACGGGAATAATCATAAGCATATGGTATAGTATCACACAAATCCAAATTCATAACTTCTTGTATCATCTCAGAATCACAGAAGCTGGAAAAGCCCTCTGAGCTCAGCCAGCCCAGCCCAGGATCTGACATCACTGCAGTGGCCACACCAGGGCACTAAGGGCCACAGCCTTAAACACCTCCAGAGATGGAGACTCCACCACTGCCCTGGGCAGTGCATTCTACTGTCTGATCACCCTTTCTGTGAGGAAGGGCTTCCTAACATCAGACTTAACCCTCCCCGTGGCAGCTTCAGGCCCTGCCCTCTTGTCCTGGCACCGGTTGCCTGGGAGAGGAGCTCGACCCCCATCTGACCGCAACCTCCCTTCAGGTAGTTGCAGAGAGGGAAAAGGTCCCCCCATGAATCTCCTCCAGGCTCAACAACCCCATTTAATTCAGCTTCTCAGACTTCCCCTCCAATCCCTCCCCCAGCCTCGCTGCTCCTCTGGACCTGCTCCAGCCCCTCCATCTCTTTCTTGAAGTGACGGGTCTAGAACTGCCCCCAGTACTTGAGGGGAGGTTACCCCAGTGCCCAGGACAGGGGTAGAATTACATCCCTAGTCCTGCTGGCCACACTAGTGCTGATCCAAGCCAGGATGCCATTGGCCTTTTGTGCCACCTGGGCACCCTGCTGGCTCCTGTTTAGGCAGCACTTCCAGGTCCCTCTCTGCCAGGCTGCTCTCCAGTCTATCACACCCCAGTGTGTAGCTGCAGGAGGTTACTGCAGCAAAAATGCTGGACCCTGCCATTGGTCCTGTTAAACCTCGTCCCGTTGGCCTCTGCCCATTGATGCAGCCTGTCCAGATCTTTATGCAGCATCTTCCTCAACTCCAGCAGATTGATACTCCCCCTCAACTTGGGGTCATTTGTCAGTTTATTAAGGGTAGACTTGATCAACATTAAAGATGTTGACTAGAACTGGGCCCAGTACTGATCCCTGGGAGACACCACTGGTCACCAGACACCAAAAGGATGCAGCACCATTCACAACTACTCTCTGTGCCCGGTCTTCCAGCCAGTTTTTAACCCAGAGGAGTTAAATGTAGATGTGACTGTGTACCCATCTCAAGCTAACCCCCATTCTAGGGTTCTCCTTGCACTTGGTTGAGCAACTTGCATTTTTATTTTCCTCTGATTCTTTGAAAAACACTACAAACCTCCCAGCTTTTAAGTGAAAACTGCCATTAGAAAAATCTCACTTCACAAATCTTGAAGCTGTTTTCTAAGGTGTTGCTTGGCCCACTCTCAATCATTTTATTCCCAAAGAACACAGATTCAGATCACTGCTCACTCCTTCCCCAACACATAAATCCTTTCTAAGAAGCTACAGGCAACTTCTGTATAAGCAAGAGGAAGTGTGGTCTGTCACTACTGATAGGGATGGATGGTTCTGAAATACAGGGATTTTTCTACTGTGTTCCATACCCAGCTAATCAAGCAACTTAAATCTCAAGTAAATCTTAAACTTTAGCAGATCTTATATCAAGACCTGCTATCTGCTCTTGCTAACCACAACTGTGGAAATAAACTGATCTGCTTTCCTCCTTTGTAGCTCCCTGAGAGCCATTTAGCAGATTATCTGTCTGAAACTGGGAATTTCTACCTCAGCACAGGGGAGAAACCATACAGATTGCAGAAGCAAATGGATTTGAGGGAGGGAAGGAAAAAAATCTGTTAGTTCATAAGTTTAGGAAGCAGGGACCACAAGTTAATAAGCTTAGGGAGTAAGAATATATCCTGGGAGCAAACAGATTTATGAACACCTGCAATGGAAAGATTTATGTAAGTGGATGAAACATATTAAAAATTATGATGGATGAGTGGCATGGCTGAGACAGAACAATAGGGAAGAACTTGTTCCTAACATCATATTTAAAGGTAAAGCAATAGATTTCAGTAGAAATGTCTAAAGAAAGAGGAGAGAGATAAATATTATATTTATCCAAATATGTATAAATATGTATGTGTAAGCACACAGGGAATACGGTTGTGAGCAAAACAGAACACCCCGTATACGTGAAGTGACAATTGCCAGCTTAATTAAAATCTTAAGAGTCCAAAAATAACACCTCACATTACCACTCAGCACAATGATTAATTCACAGAGTCACAGAACATTAGGGATGGGAAGGGACCTGGAAAGATCATCTCATCCAATCCCCCTGCCACAGCAGGGTGCCCTGGATCAAGTCGCAACTCAGAGGAGCTGCATTAATAGCAAGTCAAGGCTGCCATGCATAAATTTTCTAGTACTTGTCCCTTTTCCTTGGTATTAGGCTGTTTTACCAGTCTGTTTTTGGACCCAAAGGTCAGTGGTGTCAGACTTTCCACAAACTGAGAAGAAATCAGTCTACGAAAACACTGGCCAGAGATGTTCATGGTGGTGCTTTCTACCTCTGCAGCACTGAGATTCATTTGTGATTATGCTTGTGCTGTCTCAGATTACAGTCTGTCTCTTCAACATTAGTTCCCAGCTACAGTTTGAAAATTGCCCAACAGTCTTCCAAACCACAACAATAGAAACGATTTTACTTTTTCCTTAGCAACTTCATTCGTGGGTCACACCCAGCTAAAACAGATACAGCAGTGACCAGTTGGCCACCAGTCAACTGTTTAACCTTATTGCTCTCTACAATTAGGAGGCTGTAGCAAGGCTGGTGCTGGTTTCTTCTCCCAAATTACTAATGACAGGATGAGGGGAAATGGCCTCAAGTTGCATTAGGGGAGGTTTAGATTGGATCTTGGGAAGAAGTTCTTTGCTGAGAGAGTGGCTGAGCACTGGAAGAGGCTGCCCAGGGAGGTGGTGGAGTCCCCATCCCTGGAGGTGTTTAAAAACTGAGTAGCTAGAGCACTTGAGGCTATGGTCTAGGGGTGAGTTGTTGGAATGAGGGCTGGACTTGATGATCCTGGAGGTCCTTTCCAGCCAGGATGTTTCTATGATATTTGTATAGACATCAGATTCAAATGGATTGATGGCTCCTTGAAACATTTATATGTTTGTACAGTTATTTTTCACTACTCAAAGTTTGAGAACTTCAGTTCTAATTTTATAGTACCTTTGGCATTTTAAGGGGTGCTCTCCTTCCTCACAACCATACAGTTTTATGCAGAGCTTGTAGGCAGAGTACACAGTGTTCTGTTAATTGGAGGAATCTTTTGATAGTAACATGCTAACCTGCAAGATCTGCATGCAACACCTTTCCTCAGGATGTTTTACATTAAAAACGAAGTTAATGTTCTGAACAGATTTTATTAACGCCTTCATTACATTGCAGATTGTAAAAAAATTAAGCCAGAGTATCATTATTCTTTCATGAACTAGGGGAAACACTGGGGACCATGAATTATTTGGTAGTTCTAAATAGCCCTACATTCTTCTACAGTTAGGGCAATGTCAGTTCATCGGGCAAGGGAGAAAGGGGAAAGTACCTGTATGATTTAAGAAATATGCAAATTCTAGGTGTCACTGAAAGCCAGTTTGATGAAGGGCTAACAGCCCTTCAGGTGAGAGGACAAGAAGAATTAATGCTTCAGAAAAGAGTCTGAAGCAACACATATGGGATGCAATTTAATCTCTAGTAGTTTTGAGCAGTCTAGAAGGGTAGTTAGAGGCAGATTTGGGTTTGAGAAATAGTCCTAAAACCTCCTAACAGCTATAGGTAGTGGGAAATTGTTCCAGCCATGCCCACAGGCTAATACTTATTATAGAGGTGGAGAGTATTAGCTCTTAAAAATCACCGTGTACAGGTGATGTTTCAGTCTCCAGCACATGATTTCCCAGGCAGTACAATGCATATGCAAGGAGGCAGAAAGACAAGTCTAATATCATTTTCAGCCTGCGGTGGTGTTTCAAATAGTTCTTTTCAAATGATCCAAATAGTTTCTTACTAGTCTAGATATTTCTCTGCCTTAATTATCAGACTTTCCTCAACCACTCCACTAGAATTCCTCCCCCCCCCCCACCAAATACTGAAGCTACATGACTACACAGAAAACAATCAAGGCTCATTAACCGATGAGAGGAAAAGAGAAAACAGAAGCCAGAACAAGCTGGTTAAGACATTGGACCTAGAGGGTTCCAATTACAGTTCTTCAGATAATGTTCCTGTATTTTTATTAAATATTTTTTAATGAAAAGGTCTGGGGCTATGACCTAGATACAGAGACACCAAAAATCGCCTTTTCTGGCCCCTGCCTGTGTACACTCATCTTTTCCAACAATTCTCAATTTGGTTTTATTCCCCACAGCACAATTTTAAAGTGGATAGAGAATATCTCTTCGGTTCAGAGCTGTCTGTAACACTGAGTTGGAATTATCTCCAGGGAGGTGGAAGCTGTGGGTTTGAATTCCCTTAGAAACAGGAAGGAATGGCAACCAAGTAAATGGAAAATACTATTGCTAGCATTATATAAAAAGCAGTCACTCCTCTCTTGGCTACTATTTTAAAAGGAAGCAAATACTGTGTTTTCATTTTAGAAGAAGCCTTGAACGTCTGGCAATTGCAAGATGTGTTTTTAGAAGTGCTGGGAGATCAAGCCCTGGAGGAAGCTCCTGTGGAGAAACACTTGTCTCAGGACTCTGTGCTCTGATCAGCTTAACCTGAGCCAATTTACTACTCTTCCAAATGGAATGATAGGTTGCGTTGCACAGCACAGATAGTATTACTCAATTTCTTAGAAAGACATGGACCTGCTGGAACAGGTCCTGAGCAGGGCCACAAACATGATCAAAGTGCTGGAGCTATGAGGAAAGCTCTGTCAGGAAAGGCTGAGATCGTTGGGGCTGTTCAGCCTGAAGAAAGTAAGACTCTGGGGAGACCATACTGCAATAATCATGCTAAGTGATGTCTGATTTGTTTTGCTTTGTACTGCCCTACTGCAGTTTTTACAGACACAATAGCTTGTTATTCTGTGCAGAGTTATATATTTACAGCTGACATGATGATGCAGTGCCAAGACATACAAATTTCCTATCAGAGTAGAGGTCTTGCAAAACACAGACAAAGGCTGCAACACGTTGCCCAAGGAAGTTGTGGCTGCCCCATCCCTGGAAGTGTTCGAGACCAGGCTGGCTGGGAGACTGGGTAACCTGCTCTAGTGAAGGTGTCCTTGCCTGTGCAGGGGGGTTGGAACTAGATGATCTTTAAGTCGCTTCCAACCCTGGCCGTTCCATGATGTGGTATAGAGGTTCAAAGGCCTGGCAAAAGGGACATGTCACAAGCTTGGCACTAGAGGTCTCACACCCATAAAAAGGTTGTCCTCAGTCAGTTAAACACATGCAGACCTGGAATCAGACAAAAGTCAGTTTGGGGACACAGGAAAACAATTTACACACATACAATACTCCACTGATGGCAGATCAATCAAGAAAAACATGCAGAAGTATTTCGGCAATAATACAAAACCCTGCTCCAGAGTCGGGGTTGGACTGAGATGACCTTTTAACGTCCCTTCCAACCCATAACGTTCTGTGATTAACTTATCCCAAATCATTTTCTAAAAGGAGAAAGCATCCATCAATTATTAAGTCCCTTTAGGGATTACATGGGATTTTGATGAATTGACCTACCAATCACAACAGAGAGAAACCACCAACAGTGGGCAGCAGAACAATGAATGAAGACAGAGAAACCCGGTGTTTCAATTTTAACTGCACAACAATTTTAACTGCAATAATGATAGAGGCATTTTGTGTAACAGATAGTTTAATTTTTTTTTGCTTTTTTCAATAATAATTTAATGTAGACTAATAGCACCTTGATTAGACTCTTTAAGATTTCGATTGTACTAACAGTTTCTTAGATTTACATAAAAGCTTCTTGTTTTTCCCATAATAGGATTTTCAGTGTAATATCCAGGGGTGAAAGCAGTATTTGCATTTGTCAGGGGGAAAAGGCCTTCGCTTCAGAATAACATGACCCATCTTTATTAAGGTGGTTATTGCAGAATGTGTTTTGCCTTCCAGAAAGTATTAAGTACAAGAACTGGCTGGACGGTCACACCTAAAGAGTTGGGATCAATGGCTCAGTATCCAAATGGGGAGGTGCAACAGGCACTATTCCTCAAAGGTCGGTTACTCGGACCAGCGCTGTTTAACATTTTGTCTGCAACACAGACAGTGGCATTGAAGGCCCCCTCTGTCAGTCTGCTGACAATATGAAAATGTGTGGTGAAGTCAACACACTGGAGGGAAGGGAGGCCATCCAGAGGGACCTTACCAGGCTTGAGAAGTGGGCTGAGAAGAAGGAATTGGGGTTGTGGGTAGACCAGAAGTTTCACAGGAGCCATCATTGTGTGCTGTACTTGATGATCCTGAAGGTTCTTCCCAGCTATGATGATTCATATGTTTAGTGGCAGAAATTACGAGTTGCCCAAATAAAGTCAGTGGAACAAAACTAATGGCATCGTATCAAATGTGGATCTGGCTTTTGACCCTGTGAAAGTCTGCTTCTCTTTTCCCCTCACATTTCTACTATTTCAGCTGGTTATAAGAAATTCCTGCCCTTCTTCTAAACAAGCAAAGAAAGAACCTTCGATGCATGTAATGCTATTTTTTGAGCGCAATGTATTCACCACTGCAAACCTTCATCACACCAAGAGTCTGAGTTATCACATCACACACAATATTTTGACAGCCTGTTCTTGTTAAACTCCAGTGAAGCATGAAGAACACTAAGTTGACTGGTAAAGCTAGTTTCAACGTAGATTCGCTTGCTGCTTGGTATTCACACCTTTATCATCTGTCTTGGAGCCCAAAAATTCCTTGTCTAACTACTCGATGCACTTGAAACTTGAACGCAATTCAATTACAAACAAGCCATACATATGAAATGATAAAACCATCTACATACCCCTCCTCTAAAGAACCACCACCTTTTCCTGTCTGCAGTTTTCACTACATTATAAGCTATGAACTTTTTATTATTTAGATGTGGTGTTGGGGCATCTGGTTTACAGACGAACTTGTAGAGTAGGGTTGATGGTTGGACTCGATCCTAAGGATCTTTTCCAACCTGAATGATTCTATAATGATTAAAGGACTGGAGTACCTGCCTTATGAGGCAAGACTGAGGCTTTTTAGCCTGGAGAGACGGTTACCAGGGGATTTAGTTACTGTGCATAAATCCATGAAGGCTGGGTGTCAAGAAGAAAGAGACAATCTCTCTTCACTTGCACCCTATGATAGGAAAAGGGATGATGGATTCAAGACTAAGCACAAGAATTTCCACCTCAGCGTGAGGAAGAACTTCTTTACTGTCAGGGCTACTGAGCACTGGAATGGACTGCCCAGGGAGTCACCTTCTCTGAATACTTTCAAATTCACCTGAATATGTTCCTGTGTGACTGGATCTAGGGGATCCTGCTCTGGCAGGGGGATTGGACTAGATGATATTTTGAGGTCCCTTCCAATCCCTAATGTTCTATGATTCTGTGACCCACCTAAATGGGTTTCTGTACAACCTGCCCTAGATTCTATGGTCCTGCTTGAGCAGGAAGGTTGGACTCTCTGACCTCTAGAGGTCCCTTCAAACCCCTAATGATCTGTGTGACTCTGTTTATCTGTGACTAATTACAGATAAACAGCAGGTCTAATGGTGGGTGTGAGCAAAACTAAACCTGCAGCTGGCCTGATGGGAAAGCTAGATTTGTTATTTGCTGAGGGCAAGAGGCCTTCTGGAACCCAGAAGTGTTATTGTTGGCTGAAGGTATTGAACAGGGAATTCCCTGAGATCTGATGAATGGGTTTCTGACTGCTGCTCTAGAGAAACTAGTCAAAACCTGACAGAGGGAGGCACATACTGACCTGAGGGGATATGCCCCCCTGTTGGGTCAGCACTCCTCTCTACATTGCCTTTGGCCCTTGCAGCACTCAGAACCAGTCTTATAAAAGACAGAAAAGGTTTACGTGTCTGTCATTAATCAACTCTGGAGTTCATTATCCACATGTCCTAGTTCCCTGTTGTGGTTATCTCCTACCACTAAGGCATCTCACAGCCTATCGTTAAGAAATACTGCCTATATTTTTAATGAATCAGTCAGCCCCGAAGTCAGAGGGGTCTGTCTATCACGATTAGCCTGCAACAGCATTGGAGAGGGTTGGTTTGAGATGAGCTTCTGCTTGGACATAGGCTAGAGACAAGCAGCCTTTTGCAGGGTCACCGTCAGGTCATCTGCAATTGAGGTTTCAATACATACAGCATCACCTTGCACCAGGGGGAGTACCCCACTGCCCAATACACAGCTCACTGAGTCAGGGACCACACTTGTGTTCGATCTCCTGTGGTTAAAAACATACCTTGTGCTTCCTCTTCTGAAAGCACTATCCAATCCCCCCAGGTAAGGATATTCTGAATAGCTATTCTGTCTTGGACTCTTGAGCCAAGCAAGAGTATTTCTCTTGGACATCGGTATAATAAGTATCTTAGTTACTACTTGCAGGGTAGTCCCACCCTGGCCATTATCTATTGTTTCTGTTCTGATTAGGAGTTTCTTTACCACTGCAATGCAATCATGCTCTGCATGAACATTCTTCCTCCTCTCCTCCAGCTCAGACTGCAAGATTTTCTCCTGATCCAGTGTGTGTCCGATAAGGCTGCACTTCATTGCTGAGTGCTGTTACGCTCAGCAGACAACTGATCTTTACTTAAAGCAAAACCTTTACTACAACCTGGAAAGAGTTAATCATCTGAGTTAACCAGACAACTCAGAGAAGTCTACTACATGTATTAAGACCACATCCAAACAGAAGAAAAGGGTTATAATTATAGGTGACTCCCTTCTGAGGGAAACAGAAGGTCCAACATGCCTCTGATAGAGGTAGACGCTCCTCACAGGGAAGTCTGCTGTCTCCAAGGAGCCTGAGTTAAGGACATTACTACCAGGAAACCTCCCAGCTTAGTGCAGACTACAGACTATCACCCATCACTGATCTTTCATGTAGGTGAAGCTGTGACCTGTAATCCAAAAGACATTGAAAGAGAAGGATATGAACCTATTGGAGAAGGTCCAGAGGAAGACCACAGGGATAGTCAGAGGCCTGAAGCATCTATGAGGACAGGCTGAGAGAGCTGGGATTACTCAGCCCGCATAAGAGAAGGCTGTGGGGAGACCTTGTTACAGATTTTCAGTGCTTAGACAGTTTACAAAAAAGATGGGAAGAGACTTTTTCATGAGGCCTGTTGTGACAGGACAGGGGGTGATGGTTTTATAAGTAGAAGAGGGGAGATTTAGATTAGATGCAAGAAAGATGTTTTTTATAATGAGGGCAGTGAAAGACTGGAACATATTGGCCAGAGAGGTGGTAGAGGTCGCATCCCTTGGGACACTGAAGGCCAGGCTGGTTGAGTCTCTGAGCAACCTGATCTAGTTGAAGATGTCCCTAGACAACCTTTAAAGGTCCCTTTCAACTCTATGATTTCTATGCTTCTTTCTATGATTTTCTTTTTTGCTTTCTCCTATTGCTCTCCCAACATTGCGCTGTGCTCTACACAGAGACAGAATCTAATTTTCTAATTAGATCCAATCTAAGATCTAATTTTCTGACATAGAGAAGGTACCGAACTTGAGATTCTTGTTTCAGGAGTAAATGGAGCAAAAGAAACAGATTTCTATTCTACTGTTGGGTTTGGGGTGGGGGGCATATGGCAACTAATAGAGTGTGCAAAGAGAGGAAAAATTCATTATCAAATTCAAAGATATGTTTGCAAACATTTTTTCCCTTTTATAATTCGTGTACCTTCCATTATAAGGAAGGAAATTACAAGCTCTAAATTTGGACATCTTCCAGGCACTATTTATCCTCACAAAACTATTTAAGACACAGCTGAGATTGTTCTGAACACTGTGTTAACCAGCATAGCTCATCTCTGTGTAGAGTAAAAAAACCAGAGAAGAAAGGCTCACAGGTAAACAGCACCTAATCTAACATATAGATTACATCTACTCATTATGTATTTTATATTCATTCCTCAACATCAATTTTGAAGAGCTTATGGGGTAGGGTGATGGCATAATATTGTGGGAAGCAGAGCACAAACGTTAAAAGTCATCAGCAGAAGTCAACAGACAGATAACCATGCACTGTCCGGCAGAATCTGCTTGCCGTGAAGGCACTAAGCAAGAGTCTCATACACAAAAGGATGAAGTGGTCTTCATCACTCTTCATTAAGACTGATAGAAACAACGGCCTGATGCAGAAAAGCTAATCAGAAGTTAATTGTCCATCAAGGGTATTTGTGCTCACTGCCCACTGCCAAACACCACTAACTTGACTGCAGTCTTCCACACACGTTTTATAACACTAGAAAACCAAATATAAATATCAGTCCTTTTGGGGACTGATAGATTGAATGAGAATCTGACACCAAGAACGTAAAGGAAATCACACAAGTCGTCTTCTCACTCACCCCATGAAGTAATTCCCTTTTGGTAAGAGTTTGCACCTCGGTGGCGCCGTGTATCTGTATTCGTATGTTTGTCTGTGTGCATCCCTTTAGGCAGGTAGTGCTTTCTGCAAGTTAACTTCTTATCCCCAGCAAGCTCGAAGAATCTGTATGCACATGTTGCATGTTTTATTAAATCACATTATTTGTGAACTCAGGGAACAGACTTATCACAGAACATTAGGGATTGGAAGGGACCTCAAAAGATCATCCAGTTCAATTCCCAAGGCACAGCAGGATAACCTAGATCCAATCATCCATGCATTTATATAACAGCTTGTTGCAACATCCCTTAGATACAAATTCTTGCATCCAAGACATTTAAAACCCACCCAGAAACGTTCCTGTGCATCTTGTTCTAGGTGATCCTGCTGTGGCAGGGCGATTGGACTGGATGATGTTTTAAGGTCCCTTCCAACCTCTAATAGTCTGTGATTCTGTAATAAACCTTGGTTTGTTTTTCAGTTAGCAGTAGTTATTGCTGCTATTGCTAGACATTCCAAGATGAATTAGTATTTCTAAAATACATATATATTGTGGAGAGAAAACAAAGCTTCAAAAAGAAAAGAATCAGTTATTTAAATTGCAGGCTTTCCTAAAGAAGGCTTGTATTTCTTGTACTGACTTTCTAAACTCTAATTATGTGAGTCTTTGCAGAGCCGTTAGTGTGTAAATGCACATAGTTTGTAAGGAACATTATTACCCTCTCCTAGCAGTTCTTCTAAGCTACATAAATAACCGTTGAAGTCTGTCATTAAAACAGGATCTGGGAATAAGCACTGGAAATTGCTCCGTAGTCGATTACATAAATATTACTTGAAGAGCTGGACAGCATCATGATAGCTCTAAAAATAATTGAGGTCCAAAGATTACCCCTTAGTTGTCTGTAGCCTACCATCTCACACTGATGTGATACCAAGATTAAATTAGCAGTCCATGACTAACAAAATTGCTGTCACAAATGGTAAAATCACTGTCTTCTGAGGGGACTCTAAGTAGGATTATTATGTCACAGTAGTGGATAAATAGCATGACATTTAGATTTTGTTTGGGCAAGCATCAAGGAAATATAAAAAGAGTTAGAGTGAGAACATTATTTTCTAGGTACTGAGAACAAGAAGCAGTAATACCAATAGAAATAGATGAAAGAAACTTTTGATATGATAATAGATACTAGAAATCTTCTTTCATTAAAGACATTAATAATAACCTCAAAAACTCATCTGTTGCAGAGCAGCATTGGAGAAAGGAACCTGGGGGTCCTGGTGGCCAGCAGGATGACCATGAGCCAGCAATGGGCCCTTGTGGCCAAGAAAGCCAATGGCATCCTGGGGTGGATCAGAAGAGGGGTGGTTAGCAGATGGAGAGAGGTTCTCCTCCCCATCTACTCTGCCATGGTAAGACCACATCTGGAATATTGTGTCCAGTCCTGGGTCTCCCACAAAGATGAAGGGAGTGGAGCACCTTCCTGATGAGGAAAGGCTGATAGAGCTGGGTCTTTTGAGCTTGGAAAAATGGAGCATGAGGGCTGACCCCATAAATGTTGATAAATATGACAAGGGCAGGTGTCAAGAGGATGGAGCCAGGCTCTCCTTAGTGTCATCTAATGACAGGATAAAGAGTAACAGGTGTGAGCTGGAACAGAGGAGCCTGCACAGTATGAGAAGGAACTTCTCCAAGGTGAAGGTGACAGAGCACTGGAATGGGCTGCCCAGGGGGGTTTTGGAGTCTCCTCCTCTGGAAACTTAGTTTCTAAAGAGCTGTACAGCAGTACACACTAAAAATTTACAACTCTGTATGCTCTTTAATGGAGATATTCTTCATTATAAATACAGTTTATTTACTCGAGTACTAATTTAAATCTGCCTCTGATACCCTTGAGAAGAATCCTAACAGCAGGTCTTTAGGCTATAAGGCATCTGTTCCTAGCGATTTGTTGTGTTATTTTTTAAGCTGGTGTGCAAGTCCCATTATTAGCTTTTGATTTGATTAGGTAGTGTTCTCAAAGAAATAAATAATCTGAAATTTAAAGACCCATTTCCACGAGCCTGTTCGTCATTCTAATTTTTTCTTCCATCAGAATGTATATCATTCTTGTTCCTTCTTATACGCTTCCTGAAGAATACTGTTGTGGGTTAGTTCCTCAACACTTAACATCACAACTGGATTCTATTCCATGACCACTATGAGAATGTAATGGATATCCCTTCTCCCTGGCACTAAAAATGGCATGTGAGAGGGATGAAGTTGCTTTTTACCCCCAAGTCAGCATGCAGACCAGGTGTTGCTCTCTGAGGCTTCTGTCTTGGCACGTGGACTTGATATAATCCTCCTCCATCCTTTTCCTGATACATCCCATCTTTCCTCCTCTATAATTTAATTCACACGAACAGATTCCCATCTAGTTCCTGAATAGCAGCCTCTGTCCAGCTTTTCCTATTTATTTATATGCTGAGCATGATCTCCTAGGGTATGAAATACCCCTTTGAACAGCTTGCATCAGCTCTCCTGACTGTGGCTCCTCCCAGCTTCTCATGCTCCCCAGCCTACTTGCTAGTGGGGTGGGTTGAGAAGCTGAAAACTCCTTGACTTAGCATAAACACCGCTTAGCAACAACTAAAACATCAGTGTGTGATCAACATTCTCATCCTAAATGGAAAACAGTGCTGTGTCAGCTGCTAGGAAGAAAGTTAACTCTATCTCAGCTGAAACCAAGACAGATTTAATACCCAGAAGTTCTCAATTTCAAATTTCATTTTTAAATCATGACCAGTTGTATTGTATTTTAAATTCATCTTGTACCAATGCAGATTTTATCTGCTGACATTTTAATTCGACAGTGTTCTTTATGCATTTTCCTCCATTTGCCCAATACTCCATCACTTTAGACTGGCTATCATTTATTTATAAAACTAGAAATTCATATCCTAAAGCAACGCACTGCAAGAACCTTTCATGTTTAAATGACAGCTATTGAAGGAACAAGACATGCTACAGAAATAACGCTAGTGAGTAAGATCTTCCATTATAAGAATACATTAAACTGGTGCATTACCAAATCTTTTTGATGTTCTGTATCATTTATCAACAACAGTAAGAATATGGAGGTTTTATTCTGAATGACTGGTTTATTGCATCTGTTTTTTCACAAGTATCACATGAAATATTAACGCTACAAATAAAAATTAGCAGGTGAGTATGAAATATATTATTATGGAACAAAGGTGGTCCTCCTCTGGCAGGGGGATTGGACTGGATGATCTTTCGAGACCCCTTCCAATCCCTAATGTTCTGTGATTCTGTGAAAATAGTCGAAGACTAGGAAATAGCAAACAGTTAAGAACACTGGTGTTCAAGTTACAATGGCCTCTGGGTTTCCATAGTAAGCTTCATTATTCTTTCACCTTAAATTTTCTCCATCCTTCTGTAGTCATAGGTTAGGTCATAGGTTGGGCTTGATGATCTTAGAGATCTTTTCCAGCCTCAATAATTGTGATTCTTCACATTCTTTTGTTACTGCAACAGCATTAATATTCACATTGTCTCACCAGTTGATTCTGTTAGATAAGCTAATATAACTACTTTGAGGAAAGTCTTTTCAAAAGACTATAGTTAGCACTACATTAAGTTTTTACTGTGAACTTCAGCAGCACAATGTACGCAGTTGTTCTGGATCAGAAGGCTTTAAATTTGAATGTAAGAGAGAATGCTAAAGAGAGACTACTGATAGCGACAGAGAAAAAGCAAAAAACTGTCATCTAATGACAGGACAAGAGGCAATGGGTGTCAGCTGGAACAATGGAGGTTTCACATCAATATGAGAAGGAACTTCTTCCCAGTGAGGGTGGCAGAGCCCTGGAAGGTGCTGCCCAAGGTGACCGTGGAGTCTCCTTCTCTGGAGACATTTAAAACCCACCTGGACGTGTTCCTGTGCAACTTGGTCTAGGTGGCAGGGGGATTGGACTAGATGATCTATCAAGGTCCCTTCTAACCCCTAATGTACTGTGATCGGCTCCACCTGCCTAAAAGGATTTAGTAAGGACACATTCTGCAAGTCAAAAGTAAACCACACACTTTGTGTCTCTTGCTCTCTCAAACAGTTGAAAAGGGCTGTCTTTTAGCAACAACCATGCCATTTCTCCCTTCCTGCAGGTAGGACATCAAGTGACACCCCTAACATGAAGCACTTATGAGCAGTGCAAATGCTTCTGCCTGGCAATCTGCATAACAAAACAATTTGTCCAAAAAAGTCTTAGAAACATTCTAAAGTAGTGACAGTATTTTCCAAATCTGTTTTCATATTTCAAAGGATTTTCAGCTTTAAGATTAAAAGGGAAAATTCATTACTGAATGAGTTGTCAGGCACTGGAACAGCCTGGCCAGGGAGGGGGTTGAGTGACCATCCCCTCAAAGTGTTGAAGGGCAAATATTGTTTTGAAGGTCACAGCTTAGTCCTGCTGATAGGGCTATGAAAAGGTTCATGACTTCATGATCCTGAAGGTTTCTTCCAGCCAAAACTCTATTCTACCTATTTGTAGTGGTAAAACTACCTATTCTTTTCAGATCATTATGTTTTCATCTGATAAAGCCATATGAAGATCAACGTTTTCTAAACTACAGTGTCATAAAAGAATGACTAAGGCTGGTAGATATGAAAGTGCTAAAATGAGGAATCTGTATGTGAGATTCTTAGTATGTGTGTGCAAAACGGCTTGTAACTGAGCAGTTGAAGATACTGGGATGACAGTTGGCTATTTCATCTGTTAATGGTCTTACACTGAAAGAGATGTGCTGAAGAAATGGTGCAGTATGATTTTTCTTTACAATTTAAGGGTTATTTGGAATTTTATTTATTTAAGGGTTATTTTATTTAGAATTTAAGGGTATGTATAAAACTATTCTGCTTCTGCTTTAGTGAATTGATTTCTCTCAAAGAACACTAAGTCCTTTACAGACTTCAGATTTGTTTGTTTCTAATTAATATAATTCAAATGCAAGACGATTCAACACAGAAACCAAGAATTATGACTGCAAGTCCAGTACTTGCTTAGTAGTAAAAAGAAAGCTATTTTTTCTAATGTTCTAATATTGTCCATAAGGAATTTATTAAAACAAACAAACAAATCCCTCCAGGAATAATAAACATTGAATTTATATTCAGTTCAAGCAAACAGGGTGTGCTTCGATATACCAAGCATAAGCAGAATGGAATGAAGATGGAGTATTGAAATAGTAAACCTTACTAGATGGTAGGAAAATGCCCACAGGTATGGCTTACTTACAATTGCCTGTCAAAATACCATCATATTTGAAATTAAATATAAGTGTCCTCAGTTATAAAACCATATTGAAAAGAACCCCTGGAGAGTCAGTGACTTTAATGATATGACCAAACTAAAACCAGCCTGTAGAACCACAGACAGAACTGCTCATGCTGCCAATTTAATCTGAGGTAATCAATGCAGATGCTGACTTGTGGAAAAAATATGGGAAACTTATCTGTCTCCTAAATTGGAACCATCGCAGTGGAACTCAATATGGCAACAGTCCAGAACTGCTACCAGTTTCCTTCCATGCTTCAGGGCAGATGAAAATTTTCCCCCCTCTGCACCATAAACTTCAGCGTGATTAAGTTCTGACATTTTTTTCCCCCTGATATGAACTGACCTTGCCACAGACACCACCATACCTAACATTTTAAAAGCAAAGCTCAGAAAGGTGAGATTTACAGGAAGAAACCTAGTGAAAACAGAGCCACAAAGATGGAGTTGAAAATCTCCTTGATGAGGAAAGGCTGAGGGAGCTCGGTCTCTTGAGCTTAGAGAAAAGGAGAACTGACGGGTGACCCCATAAATGTTGATAAGTATGGAAAGGGCAGGTGTCAGGGTGCTGGAGCCAGGCGCTGATCAGTGGCATCCAATGGCAACTCGATCTAGGTGATTGGACTTGATGATCTTTTGAAGTCCCTTCTAATGTTCTGTACATTAGGGATTGGAAGGGACCTCAAAAAGATCATCTAGTCTTGTGAAAACTATCATAAGTTTATTCCTGAAGATGTTCTCAGGAAAAACCCCTTCCTGAAGAGCACAGCTGCATGCCTAACACCATAATCTAAAGGAGAAAAATGAAGAAGCAGCCGCCTTTCTCCAATTATCAAGAATAAACCAAACCAGCAAGGCATACATAGTCTTTACTGAAAGTACGACAGTACTGTTCTAACAGACCACGCTCTTTGAGATCTGCACAGAAGCTTCCTGCTTGGGATAGCCAAAGTCACTGAGGGGCTGCAAAGAGACATCTTCAAGACCTCTTAGCTCTCACAAGATGCTTGGCATCTCTCATCTTCAACTGATAAAAAGTTTAATTAATGAAGAGCTGCTTGTTTAATGTGTTCTAGTACTCTTGACTAGAATCCTTGATAGATACTTAGAGATTCTAAGGAGAGAAGGAACTTCTTCCCAGTGAGAGTGACAGAGCCCTGGAAGGGGCTGCCCAGACAGGTTGTGGAGTCTCCTTCTCTGGAGACATTTTAAACCTGCCTGGCCATGTTCCTGTGTGACTGGATCTAGGGGACCCTGCTGTGGCAGGGGGATTGGACTGGATGATCTTTCGAGGTCCTTTCCAATCCCTATTGTTCTGTGATTCTGTGATTTTGAAAGCGAAATGCCCTGAGTCCTACAAGGGGGTTGCTGAATACTCTAAAGCTCTTCTTGGCTCCCTGCAGGGCTACAAAACCTGGTGGAGCTCTGTTGCTTGGCTGCAGGGGTTCACACCACGCATGGCAACTTGCTTTCCTCATGTTTTCTAGGGTATCTGTCCTTTGGGGCTCTGTATTTGCCATCCCAGGCTTTGTTCCCACTGCAGTGTTTGCTTTGGCTTGTTTCCTGTTTATCACACAACAGGGCTGCAGTTGGGTTTTGTTCAGCAGCTCAGAAGCTTTGGGAAGTGTTTATAAACAGAGTGATGTCTGAGACTACATTTGGACCAGTCAACCAGTAGACTCCAGTGGTGGTCTACACTGATGGCAAGTGTGGGTACTGTTTTTTCCCTTCTCGGCCCTCTGTCCCAACACCCTTTCCATAATGCCTAGGCTTTCCTCTTTCCCTCCAGTGCTCTTACCCCAAGGCCCACCACCCCTCACTGGGCTCAGAGCACCCAGGATAGTGACACTTGGAGCCCTGAAGAGAAGGACTTGAGGGTGGTGATAGAGCAGAACTTGAACAGGAGCTGTCAATGGGCGCTGGCAGCCCAGAGAGCCAGTCGTGTCTTGGGCTGCAGCAAAAGAAACAGGGACAGTTGGTCAAGGGAGGTGATTCTCCCCCTCTGCTCTGCACTGGTGAGACCCCACCTGCAGTGCTGGGTCCAGTTCTGGAGTCCCCAGCAGCAGAAGGACACAGAGCTCCTGGAAGGGGTCCAGAGGACAGCAGCTCTAATGATCAGAGGGATAGACCAGCTCCCCTGTGAGGACAGGCTCAGCAATGTGGGGTTGTTCAGCCCGGAGAAGAGGAGGCTCCCAGGTGACCTTAGAGCAGCTTCTGAGTCTCTGAAGGTGGCTACAACAGAGCTAGGGGAGGGCTTTTGACAAGGGGAAAGGGTTCCAGCCTTTGAGGAGAGGAGACTGAGGTGGGCCATGAGGAACAAAGTCCTGCTGTGAGTGTACTGAGATGCTGGAACAGGTTGCCCAAGGCAGCTGTGGCTGCCCCATCCCTGGCAGTGTTGAAGGGCAGGTTGTCTGGGGCCCTGAGTAACCTGCTCTAGGGAAGGTGTCGCTGCCTGTGCAAGGGGTTGGAACTGGGTGATCTTTAAGGTCCATTCCAACCCCAGCCATTCTGTGATTCTATGAAAACCTACAGGTGACAGCAGCCTCAGCTGGGCTTATTTAGCCAAGTCTTTCAGTGAACAGACAACCATGATCATCCTGTTGACCTCCAAAACAGAAATATATCCAGAGCTGGGGTCTGAAGCTGGCAGCACCCTGAGAAGATGAAGTCTTTTAAAAGGAGTAGTAAATAGTTTAAGGCATTGAATCCAAGGAACGCATCAGTGACACCAGTGATGACCGTAAAATCGACAGCGTAGACAAGGGGCAACAGATTTCAGCTTGAGGTCAGCATCAGCATGTTCCACCTCACCATGAGGAAGAGCTGCTTTACTGTGAGGGTGATAGAGCCCTGGAACAGGCTGCACAGAGAAGTTGTGGAGTCTCCTTCTCTGGAGACTTTCAAGACCCAATGGATGCACTTCTGAGTGATCTGCCCTAGTTTCAGTCTTGGGCGGGGGGTTGGACTAGATGGTCTTTGGAGGTCCCTCCCAACCCCTAAAATTCTGTGTTCCCTCAGGCAAGTGTTCCTCATGCTTACTTGGGAATTTTCAACTGTTTCCAAAACTAACCTTTCTGCTAACTCAGCAAGGCAGGTGCACAACCCAAACACCTCTTCATCAGCTTCCCATCCCACCCAGCCCAGGGCAGGAGTGATCTGCTCCAGCCAGCCTGACAATGGGCAGCACAGCAGCAGCACATGGTTACCCACAAGCTTTCCACGTTTAGTTCCACTCATAAAGCAGGAGCTGCCACTCTTGCCTCTGCAGGGTCAGCTTGCCATGTTGCTCAAGAACCACCGCATTCCTGCCTCTGCAGTCACACCCTACACCCACATCTTCTAACCAAACACCTCCCAAGCACTCCCTGAGCCTCCATCTCCTTGCATCAGTTAGGTACCACCCTATGCGCTGTCAGCTAGTCCCACCTGGATACTTCCAGCCTCTTCACTCAAGAGCTGTTCCTATCACTGCTCTTTTAGGACAGAGTCCTTCAAATTGGAGTGGCACCTCATTTACCATCTGAAATGGCTGTGAAGCACCACAAAGTCTTCACAGGCTCCTCAGAAAAGCTGCTGCACCTTGAACAACTTGCCAAGTACTCTCTGCCCACACTAAGCATCCATCCAGGTGGCACAAAGACACTTGTCCTGACTTGCTTCAAACCCCTCTGGGTGCTAAGTGCCATCATACCACACTCTGCTGCTTAGACAGCTTTATCGGACACTTTCTGAACAGGTGCCTTCCCTGAGCAAGACAAAAGCTCACCCCTTCCTTTGACAGGACATTTGGAGGCTGTGGATCCCACAGTGAGGCAGGTCCTTCCCAGCTCTCGGGCACAGGTGGCTGCAGGGTTTGAGCACACTGAGCAACTCAGCTCTTCATGTGAAACACCTTATCCTGAGAGAAGTGTGTTTGTTCCTCTCTTCACAGCTAGTAAGCCTACAGCAAGCTACCAGCCATCACTTTATCTTTTAAAACGGGTCCAATAACGGTTAAAACAGCAGAGAAGGATTTTTCTAGCAAACAGGGATCTCCTGTGACAGGTTCTGCTACTGTATGCAGCCATCTTGGCCCAGAAACCATTCTCTAAACCCAGAATTTAGAACGCTTTTATTTACTGCCTCTCCAGAGGAACAGAGCTGCATCTTAGAGTACTCACAGGCAAAAGCTACTCAGGCAGCAGAATAATAGGAATCTGCTTTGATTAGTCAGCAGTTCCGTCTGAATCAGAGTCGCCTCTGTCCCCCTGGGACAGAGTGCTCAGCCCTATCACTGCCTGTTCATCATCCTTCTAAAATCAGCTTTAAAACAAGTTTGATAAGCATGGAAATGTCTTTGCTTCCCGACCTGAAAGCGCTTGGCTGTTGTACACAGCAGCACCGCTCAAGCACTCAAGGACATCGAGAGTAGCTGCTTACAAACCTAGCAATAGCATCTGTGTTCAGCACTTGTGAACACGCTGACAGACGCCCCCTTAATGTACAGCCTTAGCACAAAGCTGCTGGCTGAAGGGCACAAACAGTTAGCTCTAGCCCCCCCTCTGTGAAAGATAAGGAGGGAGACTAAACAAGCTGAGTTTTGGAGGCCACATGCAGAAGGAACCTGCAGGACAAGTCTTTAAGCCTCCTGGTTTAAGAGATCCTACTTTTTCAGCACTCCAAGCTCCTGGAGAACCCAAGCACATGATTTTAGTGCAACATGAACCCTTCTACCTGCCCGAGTACTTATGCTGGATGAGGATTATTTCAGAGCAGCAGACAACTTCAGACAAACATTTCATTCACCATCACCTAAGATTCCAAAGTCCTGTACCACCAGTTCACAGCTACCACGTTTTGAAGCCACAGCCTGCACTAGGAGCTTCTTCACATCAACAGAAAAGCTCAGGGCAACCCTCAGTCCGCATCTTTCAGAGCTAACATGAGTCACTACTGTTATAGGACACATTTCTTCATTTAGGCTTGTTACCACACAACAGGTTTATCTTTACTCATAGTACTTTGCATCCATCTAGAAGAGATCACAAACAAGCTCAGCCGACTAGGAGACAGGATCACTGGAGCATGGATTCCAGCCAGGGCACTCCCAGTCTTCCTGAACCAGCACATTACCTTCAACCCAGCTGTTCATCCCTAAAAACACTCCTTTTCACCGCTCTCAAATCTCTTCTATAAGAGGAACAGTCACTTTAGCATTATATAAAGGTACCCCTACACTAAGCCTCCTCTGCAACACTCATAGCCTCAACCAAGTGTTTCACACACAAACCAACTCTCCAGCTACCATCCTTCTTTAAATAGAATCACACAGAATGACTGAGGCTGGAAAAGCCCTCGGAGCTCATCTCCCAGCCCAGGACCTAAAATCACCCCAGCAGCCACACCAGGGCACTAATAAGGGCCACAGCAAGGCTGTCCTTCAACACCTCCAGGGATGGGGACTCCATCACTGTCCTGGGCAGTCCAGTCCAGGCTCTGAGCACCCTTTCCACAAGGAAGGGCTTCTTAACATCCAACCTAACCCTCCACTGGCAGCCTTCAGGCCCTGCTCTCTCATCCTGAAGCTGGTTGCCTGGGAGAAGAGCCTGACTCCCACCTGACTGCAGCCTCCCTTCAGGGAGCTGCAGAGAGGGAGAAGGTCCCCCCGAATCTCCTCATCTCCAAGCTAAACACCCCCAACTCCCTCAGCCTCTCCCCATCAACCTTTCCCTCCAGTCCCTTCCCAGCCTCGTTGCTCCTGTGGACCTGCTCCAGCGCCCAATCTCTTTCTTGAAGCGAGTGGCACAGAAACCCTTCACTGTTTCAGCTGCTTGTGACGTTCTTATTCAGAAGCCCGAGCTTCTGAATAGAAACCTCAACAGTTGTGACACAAGAGTGCCTTGAAAGGCTTTACAAGGGCACTTGTATGAACAACGGCTGAAGGAAACAAAACAGCAATATCTGACAAGAAAATGCGTTTTCATTTCTCCACTCCTGACTTCAACTGAATATTTGAAAGGACACAGACTGCTTGTGGTGTAGCCACCACACACCAGTGAAACAAGACCTAAAATATACACATTCCTATCTGGAAGTCAGTCATGGAATAGCTCAGGGCATTTCATGCCTCCGACTGTCAGGAGAAGCATCTTTAGGTGTTACCACTCACAGCTGTTCCGCTGCTTAACGAGTGCTGAAGCCCTTGATGCAAAAAGTAGATCCCCATTGCAGTCAGCTGCCTCAGACCAGCTAGGGAACAGCAAGCAAGACCTCAAAGCAAAGAGTATTGACTGGATGAGTCACCTCCTATTAGCTTTATGACCCAAAAAAAGTGAGGCAATCCATTTCAAGAGACTTCGGTGATTAGGAAACACTCTGCTTGAAAATCTATCACCCTTCTCACTTAAGTACCACGCTTACAAAGTGACAAGGCACACCACTTATGACCTGTCCGGGTGTTTCAGAAGGTGCTAAAGCAGCAGAAAAGCTCTTAGAGCAATCTTTGTCCACACAAAGACCGTGTGGCTTCTTTAAGTCAGTTACTTAATAGTCACCAGGATGGAAGGAAGTCACCACTCACAACTGGCCAAAGGAATGTTCAGTTGAGAAGAGCATCGAAAGCTGCCTGTCCCTAGAAACCAAGGGCTCATTCCAAGGCTTGGCAGGTCTTCCAAAGTTAAACACAGAGCACACTAACTCAGGCCTTGACACAAACCCTATAAAATGGATCTTAGTTATCCTTTCACCACAAAGAGAACAGGTTGCGTTAAGCCTGACAGCCATATCAGGACAAGTCTGATTCACACCTGCCAAGGATCAGGCTAGGGAGCTTCAGCATTCCAGTGCCCAAAGCCTGGCCCAAGGATCAGTCTCAAGCAAAACTTCGCAACAGGAAACACCACTCTTGGTGCAGCACATTTTAGAAACCAAACAAGTGTCCCATTATTCACCAGCATGCACTGCCCACAGCCTGGAAGCAGAGTCAGTTTACTTGAGTCATGCTTCAGAAGCATCACGTGGCTGTGGAGCTCAGTTGGCCTCTCCTACCTCCCCACAGCAGCATGGCTGGGACCCTGACAGCCAGTCTGGTGAAAGCCCTTAAACAGACACGAGCTGCAGAGCCACAAAGGACAGGAGATACTGCAGACTCCAGTGAAGAATGGACATTTTGAGCCGCAGATAAGAAGGCAGCAATTGAAGATGCGATACCAGGATGACATGCAGTTTCTCTGAAGAAGAGCCAAAGGCCATCCACATTATGGAAATTGGGACCAGGAAGAAATTATACCCTCCCTTGTGAGCAAGTTTACTCATGCACACGGAAAACTTACGCTTAATATCTAATTAGAGACAATGACTAACGCAGAGCCTTAGCAAAGCAGAAGCTGCATCAGTTGCATCCAACTGTAACTAGATTTCACTTGCTAAGATTGGTTTTTAAACCTTCTAGTCAAACTACTGGTCTGATCACAAACTAAGCGCTTGTTTACACTGGAGGAATACATACAGCTCAAACCAGCTAGGAACCCAGAGAAAGATAATTATGGAACTGGACCGCCTGCCTCTCGTGGTCTTTCCACTGTATCAAGCCTCCTGGGTAATTGACTTGAGTCTTATCTCCAGTTGCAAACTCTCCACTTGATTGGCACAGATTAGAGGACAGCTTTATATTAAACTGGCTGCTGTCAGGAGACTGGTAGCAGCCCTTTGTTAGGCAGAAGGCAGCCTTATAAAACCCTACCAAGGTCCTGGTATGTAATCCGGCTTTTAGAGCTACTCTACAGGACAAGCATCTTGCTGTGTCATTCCTTGCATCTCAGCTTTATGGAATCCCAATGCTTGACAGCTACATCCACCTGAACCATTAACTACCCCACAGAGAGAAGTTTTTGCTTTCCAGCCCTGGTTTCCAAACACAGACTCTGAGCTGAAGTCAACAAAGCAACTAACAAGTAGCTAGTTCTTCATGCTACTGATGGCACTACCTCTCTAAGAAGCCCGATTGTGCTGATAACTGAAGCTCATGCTGTTGTTTTTTCACAAGCAAGTGCCATCAATCTTTTTGATTCAGGGAGTCACTAGATCCCCTAATTAAAAACTGCAGAAACCTGACTTGCTGCTCCCAAAGCCAGATCAGCTAACTTGGCTGAACCACCATGAGTAACAACTTCCCTATTTCACTCAGTTTTGCAAGGCTGTTTGAAGGACACTCACTCAGATTTGTGGGTGTGATCCTAATGCATGGTTGAAAGCCTGGAAGGTTCACTCGCTAGCAAAGCAAGCTGGGAGCAGATTGCAGCTTTCCTTAGGAGTACTCTGATCCTTTGAGACCACTTAGATGGACTAAACTACCACAGATACTCTGCTCTACTCCACATATCTGTGGTGCAAGGAGATGTGCTGATGGTTCCACTGAGAATGGCAAAACAGTACCTTATCAAGAGCCATCACCATCCAGGACTCCAGAAGACAAAAAAAACCTGTAGAGTAACCTCAGAACCCCAAGTTGCAAGAATACACCAATCCCTATCGGTTAAGCAGCTGCACACTGAGCTTGTTCAACAATTCTAGAGTTCCAGTTCCGTTTTTAGAACTCCAAGCCTAAAGGCAGCTGCAGCCACTACTGTGTGTGAGTGAAAGACAGGCTTCTAGCATACTCAGGTTCATCCAACCACACTCACCTGGTGTAACTAGACAGAGGAAGAATTAGCTTTCCTAAGGGCAGACCCCTTTCATGCAATTATCATGGAGCTCACGGAGCAGTACCCTGCTCAGCTACACAAGAGCTTGGTTACAGTGTATGATTGCCAGAAAATGAAACCCCTTTTTCTATCCAGGAACTCCCTGAACTGACAAAGAAAGTTACTGAATTCATTTAAATACCCAGAAATATTACAGAGGCAGCCTCAAAACAAAACAAAAAAAGCTGAAGGTCTGCTCAATCCAAGATGGAAGACAGCATCTTTCTCATTCTAGATGGACCAGACTCAAGTCAGTCACGCTCCCTGCTAAACCAAAAGATACCCTGCTTTCCCCATTTCCATCTCCCTACAAATTCCAGCTTGTCGCTGAAAGTTTTCTGCCACACGCATCCGCAGAACAGGACAGTGACGAAGCCATTTAAGTAAGGCACTCCTTATCTTGTTCAACAATGGAAAAGCTTCATGTAGGAGGATTCCCACACCCTTGCTTCATCTGCTCCAGGCTAATCATCAGATAAGCAGGCCCAAGTTCAGCAGTCTGCTGCTGTTAGGCTTAGAAGTTGGGCTTCTTAGTGAACACCTTAAGAGAAAGCAGATTACTCAATGGAGGTTTCAGCATGCAGGATAGGAACACAAAATCAGAGAAGAACTGCTAATGGGAAACACGAAAACATTTATTAAGGACCACTGAAGTCAAATAGCAGCAGGAAGCTAAAGACACACCACACAGTCTTCATGTTACATTAACGCACACCCAGCTATAAACACACACTGAAAGCAGCCTGCAGAGCTCCCTTCAGAGCTGGGCACCGGCTCCCCAGGGGTTTTACCAGCATACGACTGCTTATGGAGGCACAGGAGGGGCTAAGGTTTCCCATGACTGCCTCAGCCATACACAGACAGGGCAGCCATGCCTCCTGCTATGCCTGCTCCACCATCACCACAGCTCCACGCACCGAAACAGGACCGTGCGTCAGGACAGTGTGGGGCTGCTGACTGGACACCAGGCCGCTCCCAAACCCCCTGCCATTGCCTCGCCGCCTCCTACGGGCCTGCACAGGCCACGACGCCTGAGGCCTAGCGACCCCTCTCCCAGCAGGGCCTACCGACCCTCTCTCTCGCTGCGGCCTATCTACCACCTACCCAGAAGGGTCTATCTAACCCTCTTCCACCCGGGGCCTACCTGAGCCCCTTCCACAGCGGGGCCCACCTAATCCCGTCCCATCGGGGTCTGCCTAACCAACCCCCTACCGAGGCCGACCTACCCCTCGACGACCGAAACCTACTCCTCGACCACCGGGACCTACGCCCCGACTACCGAGGCCTCGGCCCCGACCCACTGGGGCCTTCCCCGAAAACAGAGGCCTCCCCCAACCACAGGGTCCCGCTCACCGCGATGACGTTGACGAAGGTGGTCTTGCCCGAGTACTGCAGCCCCACGAGGGTGAGCTCCATCTCCTCCTTCCAGAAGAGCGAGCGGAACCAGTCCAGCAGCCGGGAAAGTAGCGCCAACATGGTGGCGGCGGGTACCGGCGGGCTGGGCCCGGCACTGGCGCGGACAGACACCGGCGGCTGGCGGACACCGCGCGCTCCCGCAGGCCGCGCTCGCCCCCGCGCCGCGGTCATATGACCCTCCGGCACGGCGCGCCCAGAGCGGCCGCACCACCTCCCTCCGTCTCCGCACAGCGCCCCCTTGTGGCTACCGCCCGCGTTGCACACGGGGAGGACCGCCGGGGCGGGGCCTCGCCGGAGGGGCGGGGTCTCTGCTCAGCCCCCACCCCATCACCGCCAGCACAGGGCTCCCACCCACCACCCTGCTCCTCCTCCTCCTGCTGTTCGTCTTTAATACAAGAACTGTTAACCCTAACTAATTAGGAGCTACTAACCCTAACATTTGTAGGGTTTTTGAAGCAGCTGCTCGTGTGGGCTCTTTTTGCTCCCGAAAGCTAAAGGTCAGCCCACAATCACAGATTGTTGATGCTGAGGGGTGCTGAGAGCCTGGCCCAGGTTGCCCAGAGAAGTGGGAGGAGCCCCATCCTTCCAACCATCCCCGGGCAGGTTGAACCCCGGGGCTCCGAGCACCTGCTCTGTTTAGGGATGTCGCTGCTCAGGGCAGGGGGTGGCACTGGAGCTGTTTTGAAGGTCCCTTTCAATCCAAAGCAGTCGGTGATTCCATGACCTTATTCTCAGACATGCTCCCGTAACCAGCCTCTCTCTAGAAGGTTCTGCCAGCACTCCATGTATTTTGCACCGACCTTCCCAGGTGATTTATCGTGAGGGTCGCTGCTGTGCCAGTCACACAATCACACAGGATATTTGGCTGGCAGGGACCATCGAGCCCAACCTTTGGCCTCTCAGGTAACTGCCACTGGTGCCTTTAACCCCCCAAGCACATTAAGCCTAGTTAGAGAGATTAAAACCCCCCTCCCCAGCTTCAAAGAGGAGCAGAATGACGAAGCCCTCAGATGCACCAGTGTGCAGGGTTTTCAAGGAGAGGTGATGGGGGTGATGCCAATTTACCATCTCTAGACATCTCCATTTCCATAATAAATTCCACACCCCCTCCAAACATCTGTCCTCCAGAGAGACAGCGCTGAGGAGCCTGATGGTTCTATCGGTTGCTAATTATGTAGCTCCAGCTCTCCAGGTATTTAAGTGCTGACCTTTGCAGCGTGAGGCCGAGGCAGGAGGGATCTGAGCTGAGGAAATGAAGATGTAGCTGCAAAGAAAGAAATCGTGAGGAGTTTACAGGATGCTCAAGGAATATTTTTCACCTGAGGTACAATCCTTTTATTTGGGATTTTTTATGGTTCATAAATCCTTTCCTGAATGCGGTGAAGAGGTTCTAATGGATGTTAAACGGGATTTGCAGGTTGTCACAAGGTCGGAAGGCGGCGGCTGCTTTGTATTCGGCTGCACCGGCTCTCAGAATGATTGGCAAGTGCTCAGGACCCTGTCCTGGGCTGTAGCAAAGGAAGCACTGATTCAGTCAAAGGAGGGGATTCTCCCCCTCTGCTCTGCACTGGTGAGACCCCACCTAGAGTCCTGGGTCCGGTTCTGCAGTCCCCAACATCAGAAGGATTGGAGTCCCTCCAGGTCTGGAATCCCCAACACCAGAAGGACACAGAGCTCCTGGAAGGTGCCCAGCAGACAGCAACTCCAATGCTCTAGGCTGGAAGGGACCTCTAGAGGTCATCCAGTTTAACATCCCTTCACGGAGACAACTCTACCTAGGTCAGGCTGCTCAGAGCCTCATCAAGCCTGACCTGAAATGACTCCAGGGATGGGGCCCCCATCACCTCCCCAGGCAGCCCTTTCCAGCCATGAAGCGCCCTCACACTGAAGAGCTTTCTTCTAATCTCCAGCCGCAACCTCTCCTTTCCCAGCTTGAACCCACTGCTCCTTGTCCTGTCTGTACAAACCCTCTTGAGAAGACCTTCCCCTGCCTTCATGTCAGCCCCCATCAGGTAGGTACTGGAAGGTCAAAACAAGGTCCCCCCGGAGCCTTCTCTTCTCCAGGCTGAACAGCCCCAACTCTCTCAGCCTGTCCTCACACAAGAGATGCTTCATCCCCTGGCCATTTTAGTAGCCCTCCTCTGGAAGACAGAAGCTCTGCCAAGGCACTGGGATCTCAGGAGCCATCTAAGCACCGGAGTGCCCGGTGGGTTCCTTCCACCTGTGCATGGCCACTGCAGAGAGAACCCTTCCCGAGCAGCTCGCCGGAGCTCCCTGCCCGCAGGGGCAGCAGCACATCTCGCACAGCAGTCCTGTTCTCCCTGAGATGATCAATGAATATTTTACTCCTGGGAGCAAATCCAATTTGCTAATTCACCCACTGGAACAAAAGAGAGCGAGAGCACTTCTACAGCTGGGAACAGCAACGTGATGCCCCTCTGCCCGTACTGCAGAGGCACCACGGATATTTCCTAGCAACTCAGCTCCTCTCCTCCGTAGAGGGTTTTCAGGCAGCAGACCAGTGATTTACGATCAGCTGCTCCCAGAGCCAGCAAATGGGGCTGCTCAGGCTGCTCCCTCCTGGGGAAGTTGAGAGTATCACAGAACCACAGAACATCAGGGGTTGAAAGGGACCTCGAAAGATCATCCAGTCCAATCCCCCTACCACAGCAGGATCCCCTAGACCAAGTCACACAGGAGCATATTTCAGGTTCTTGTGTGTCAGAGCACCATGGACATTTCTCCCAGGGGAAACCTGCTGCAGCCTGTGACAGAACAGAGACAGAGCCAGTGATCAGACTCACTGCACCAAGTTCATTGCATGTTCTTGGCGATCACCTCCAACGTTGTGATGTCCTAAGCTACAACCTCCCTTCAGGGGGCTGGAGAGAGGGAGAAGGTCCCCGCTGCATCTCCTCTTCTCCAGGCTCAACACCCCCAACTCCCTCAGCCTCTCCCCACCAGCCTTTCCCTCCAGTCCCTTCCCCAGCCTCGTTGCTGTCAAACAGGTACAAGAAAGCAACAAGGCTGAGACCAGCCCAAACCCAGAGCAGCCTGGCAGCAGGAGGACCCACTCCGCGGTCCGTGGGTCCCAGCCTGACCAGCCCTCTCTCTGCTTGGTAGCTCCCTGACCTTGCTGGGAGAGCTGTGCTCACCGCCCTCCAGAGAGCACCCACAGGGGAGAGCGCGAGCGAAGCCCGTGTGGCTCACGCCGAGCCCCGCAGCGCCCACGGAAGGCGCCTGCCACCAAATGCCACAGATCAGACGTTTCCCAGCTTGCCCACGGCCGTGCCGGTGCTTTTGCAGCCCGTGCCCGTGGCTTTCCCTTTGTATCCATGAAAAAGGAAGGCGGCTAATGGACTCCCTCCAATTAAGCTGCGATATGAGCTGGCACTTTGGAAGTTCTTAATCCATTTTATGGTTCATTAGCTCAGGAAATTTCATGGTTAGCCCTATCAAAGAGGATGGAATGCCTGGCACCAATTAGTTCTAATAACGAGCTCAATTGCGCTCCGATCACTGAGCCTGTCATTAGTGTGGGAAAATAGGGCAGCTCCTCTCAAAATAGAGGATCCTGCTGGCCCTTGTGAGGATCCAGGACCTCGTCTCATGCTCGCTCTGCTGTTCTGCATCTCTGCTTGTTCATGTTTGGGTCAAAGCTGAGGGTGGGGGACCCCTGGAACAGGCTGCCCAGAGAAGGGCTGGAGGCTCCATCCCTGGAGCCATTCAAGGTCAGGTTGGATGGGGCTCTGGGCAACCTGATCTGGTGAGTGATGGCCCTGCTTGGTGTAGGGGGGTTGGAGCAGATGACTTTTAGAGGTCATTTTCAACCCTGTGATTCTATAAAATATGCTGGTTTTGTGCCCCCAGTTCATCTCCAGAGAAGGAGACTCCACAACTCAAATGGGCAGCCCCTGCCAGGGCTCTGGCACCCTCACCATGAAGAAGGTCCTTCTCAGACTGATGTGGAACCTCCTCTGTTCCAGCGCACACCCGCTGCCCCTTGTCCCACCGCTGGGTGCCCCTGAGCAGAGCCTAGCTCCATCGTAGAATCATGAGGGATTGGAAGGGACCTCGAAAGATCATCTAGTCAAATCCACCTGCACAGCACCCTCTAGATCCAGTCACACAGGAACACATCCAGATGGGTCTTAAATGTCTCCAGTGAAGGGGACTCCACAACTCCCCTGGGACTCCACAACTCCCTTTCCATATTGATCGACATCATGGGGTCACCCCTCAGGCTCCTTTTTCCCAGCTCCAGAGCCCCAGCTCCCTCAGCCTTTCCTCAGCAGGGAGATGCTCCCCTCCCTCCATCATCCTTGTGACTCTGCGCTGGGCTCTCTCCAGCAGCTCTGTGTCCTTCTGGAGCTGAGAGGCCCAGAACTGGACACAAAAGCAGCGTCTAAACAGTGGCTACTGAAGATGTGGTGAAAGAGTCTCGTGGAAAAGTCAAGGGATAGTGAGGATCAGCTGCTCCTGGGGAGATTGCTGTTGAAGCCCAGAAGAAAATCCTTCCCCGTGAGAACAATCAGCCCCTGGGATCATCCCCCAAGGGAAGGGGCCGATTACCCTACCCTGGGCAGTTTCCAGCCCCAGCTGGACAGGCTGCTGGGACATTGAATTTAAACCCTGTTTGTAGCTGGATAGGTTGTGCTGGATGATCCTGGAGGTCCCTCCTACCCTGCTGTTCGATGAGTCCATGAATCACCATTCCTGCAGCTCACGAGCGGCGGGGGAGACCTCTGAGGGAGCTCGAAAGGCGGCAGCTGCGGGGCTGGCGAGCGCTCAGGTTTTCCATCGGGGTCGCCTCAGCGCTCGGATCTGGCAAGGGCTGTGCAGCGTGAGCCGCTGCGTGCGAGCGATGACCTTCAGCAGCGCTGGAGAATCCCCGCGGCGAAGCAGCGGGAGCGTGAATCAGCAGAAGGGAGCAGGGGGGAAAAACTGATGGTTGGGAAGGAGCCTGCTGCTCAAAAGAAAAAAAGAGTTTCCTCCCGGTCCCCCGGTCAGATTTATTAGCAGAGACCTTGGCACTGGCTCAGAGCCCTGTGTGCAAGCCAGGCCCATGCTTGCAGATTTATTGCACGGTCAGAGCCCTCACCCAGCTCAGTCGCCGCGTTTCACCCTTCCTGAATCTTTGGTTTCACATCCAAAAAGGAGACAGAGCCCTCCCGGTCAGCACGGTCAGCCTCCAAGCGAAGGGCACGGAGCCCTGAGCCACCAGCTCTGCGCTGAGTTCAGGGGAAGCCCTTTGCAGCAGCTGCTTGGAGGTGCTCGGTTAGGCTGAGCCCTGAGCTGCCTGCCCCCCA
This sequence comes from Phoeniculus purpureus, assembly GCA_028565055.1. Taxonomy (NCBI): domain Eukaryota; kingdom Metazoa; phylum Chordata; class Aves; order Bucerotiformes; family Phoeniculidae; genus Phoeniculus; species Phoeniculus purpureus. The sequence goes on along the minus strand of JAOXOE010036217.1, from coordinate 3,434 downwards.
GGTGCTGATCCCCTGCTGCCATCCACCACAGCCACCCGCCCTGCCTGGGGCTGCCACAAGCTCGCTTGGGCTAGTAGAAGAGAATAATGATGTCTAGCCGCAGTGCTCAGGGTAGGGTTGGTGCCTGCCCTCACCAAAGTGCCTCCGTATCTGCAAGTGAAACCCCCTCTGTGCTCCGGGCCATGGCTCAGCATTTCCATTGCCTCCTGTTTCTCAGGAACAGCAGCTGACTTCACAGTGACCCGCTGCACGGAGGCCACGATGTGACCCACTGGGACAGGCCAGGAGAGACTTCTTCTCCAGCCTCCAGTCTGAAGTAAGGGTCTGTTCCAGCTGCTCTGCACCTCCCTTCTCATTTAGGTGCCTGTGGTTTGGGTTTCCTTAGGTGTTTGTCTCCTGCTCCTCAGCATGCATCACTGCTGGCCCCTTGGCACCACCAGGGCAACAGAACAGCTTTGCATCCTGCATCAGAGCACTGCAATTCTGCTTCACTGTGCTCACTGGCCTCAGGCTGCTCCCAGAGCCCATCATGTAGCCAGGACCTGTCTGACCCACGGTGTTACCCAGCACAGTGGTCTGGACCCCTGAGCAGGTGGATCCTGCAGACACACCAAGTGCTGGTTCCTCTCCATCCATCTCCCTTTTGCTGAGGGGAGGCTGTGTTTTACCCCCCTGCCCACTTGCCACTTCCCATGATGGAGAGCGGGATCACCCCTGGCACAAGCAACATGTACCCCACTCCTGAGAGCCTGATCACAGAATCACAGAACATTAGGGGTTGGAAGGGACCTCCAAAGACCATCCAGTCCCATCCCCCTGCCACATCAGGATCCCCTAGATCCAGTCACACAGGAACATGTCCAGGTGGGTTCTAAACTTCTGCAGAGAAGGAGACTCCACAGCCCCCCTAGGCAGCCCCTTCCAGTGCTCCATCATCACAAGACTGGAGGGGACCTCCAAAGGGCACCCAGTCCAATCCCCCTACACCAAGCAGGGCCATCTCTCACCAGACCAGGTTGCCCACAGCCCCAGCCAGCCTGACCTTGAGTGGCTCCAGGGATGGGGCTTCCACCCTCCCATCTCTGGGCAGCCTGTTCCAGGGATCCCCCACCCTCATATTCCAGACCTTTTCCTCCTGTCCAGCCTCACTCCGCCCTTTTCCAACTTCAGACCAGGACCCCTCATCCTGTCATTCCCTGCCCTTGGGAACAGCCTTCCCCAGCCCTCTGACAGCACCTTTCAGGGGCTGGAAGGTCACTGTAAGGTCCCTTTGGAGCCTTCTCCTCTCCTGGCTGAACAGCCCCAGCTCCCTCAGCCTGTCCCCAACTCCAGCCCTGCCAAGAGCCCTCTGTTCGCAGCCAGCAGCAGACACACCTCCAGCGACAGAGGAGGCTCCATGTGCCCTCTGGCCCCAAGGAGGACCGGAGGTCTCTTGTTTTCTCTGTCCAGCCGTTCCCCCCCCTTCCCTAGCGCAGGTTGTCGGGTTCTCTCCTGCCACTGCTCGGCTTCTCCAGCAGAGGGCGATGCGACCTCAGCAAAAGTGCCCTCCTCACCCACCGCCTGCATCCTCAGCCTCCTGCGTCCTCAGCCTCCCCTGCGCCCCAGCACAGGGGCACCCTGGGGTGCAGCCAAGCTGCTTTTTCACTGCACGTAACAAATCCAGGGGAAAGATCTGATATCTGAAGCTACCGCTCCCTTTACAGCCTGCAAGCCAGATGCTGTCAGTGATGCCCACTGTGAGGTTTTGCTCAGGTCTTCCTCTCTGCTGTGGTCCTGCACCATCAATATGAAGAAGGTGCCTGTTGCCTCATTTTGAGGGAGAGTTGGACTCCTTCCCAGCAGGAGAAGCAACAGCAACACATCTAGGGGGTTGGATTAGATGATCTTTCGAGGTCCCTTCCAATCCCTAATGATTCTATGATCTACAGGCAAAACCAACCTCACGCGAACTGAGTCTGCACTGATCCAGCCAGATACCCAACTCACTGCCTCAGCACCTCATAGAGCCCTAAACTGACTTTATCACTTTATAGATCAGACACTGCATGGGGAACCTCAACATCCATCAACCACAGAATCACAGAACAGTAGAGGTTGGAAGGGATCACCCAGTCCAACCCCTTCCCACAGAAGGATCCCCCAGATCCAGTCATTAGGGAATGGAAGGAACCTCCAAGGATCACCCAGTCCAACCCCCTCCCACAGCAGGATCCCCTAGATCCAGTCACACAGGAACATGGCCAGGTGGGTTTGAAATACCTCCAGAGAAGGAGACTCCACAACCCCCTGGGCAGCCCCTGCCAGGGCTCTGGCACCCTCACTGGGACAAAGTTCCTTCTCCTATTGATGTAGAACCTCCTCTGTTCCAGCTCTCACCCGCTGCCCCTTGTCCTATCACTGGGTGTCCCTGAGCAGAGCCTCAGTGCTGAGACCAGTTCTTGATGAGGAGCAGAAGGAGCCCCAGCTCCTCTGCAGGTCCCCCTTGCATTGGATTCTGAGTGTTCTGCTTGTCTCTGATGTCCTTTATCACCTCCTCTGGGAGTTAGGTTCCCGTTGGCATCTCAGGAACGCGGGCACCTCACACGGCAGCACGTCCATGTCAGCGAGCTGCTCTCCAAGGTTATTTCCTATCAAACGCTCCTTCTTCCAGCCACCCAGTTATCTTCTCCTTGGCTAAATCATCTGAAAATAGAAAGAGTCCGCAGCCACACCAGTTCTTCCTGCTTTATATGCATGAGCAGCAACAGGAATTCAGGGTTGTGCTGTCATGCCATACACAAAAGCCTGCTGGAGAGCTGCGCTCTGATGATTAGCTCTGATTCGACAAGGAAGAAAACAAAAAGGAATAAAAATAAGGGAGAGCCCAGCGTGTGGCTTCTGTGTCTTGCTGCTTCAAGGCTCCTCAGGAAACCTGCCCGCTTGCTCAGGGCCCTCATCAGCGGTGAATCTGCGCACAGCCCCATAATTGCTTGGGGTTCATCCTTTTTCTGATAATGAGGCAGAGGAGGGGTGGTGAGATGTGCTCGCTAGCGCGTTGGGGAACTCTGGCACTGCCTGGCAACAGAGCCACTGCCGTCCCTAACCTTGATGCCTCCTCTTCGCTCGGCTGATGCTCCTAGAGGGGCAGGTGAGCATCCCCAAGGCACAGGGCAGCTTTCTAACTGCACACGATGCACCGGACTCGTGGCAGCCTGGGAAAGAAACCGATTAGGGTGTGAATTTTGCAGGTAGCTCTGCTGTGCGATGGACTGGACCCTACTCCTCCCTCTGAACTCCCTGAACTTTGAGGGTTTGATGCAGATCCAGAAGAGTAGGAGACTCCACAAGCCCCCATGGCAGCCCCTGCCAGGGCTCTGGCACCCTCCCTGGGAAGAAGGTCCTTCTCACACTGATGTGGAACCTCCTCTGCTCCAGCTCACACCCACTGCCCCTTG
>JAOXOE010036210.1:0-43469 GCA_028565055.1 Phoeniculus purpureus | reverse complement strand
CGGAGGGCTCGTGGCGGAGCTGGGCCCCGCAGAGGGAGTGTCGGGCAAGCGCCCGGTTCAAGGGCTCTGCAGCATGCGTTGGGTGCCACCTGCCTGCGGGCAGCACTCGATGGCAGCTGCTGCAGCGACACTCGCAGGAAAAAGACATCAGTTGGAAAGGCCCTTCTTTAACTGCGTCCCCGGAGAGCAAAGGTGGCGTTAACCTGCTGTTGAGCTGGGTCAAAACACAACTAACTGCTACACATCGGCTGCTAGAGAATCCTCGATCATTTTTTCTGGCGCAGGAACCGCTGCCTGCGCTCCTCCAGGTGCAAGGCTGGCAACAGAGCAGAAATCTTCATTTGTTCTTCCTCAACCCATTTCAGCTCTTCCCCACTGTCCCACACTATCCCCTCAGACTTCCCCTTTATTCACTCCTAATGCCCCACCTTGGCACAAATGGGACTGGAATCCTCACCATCCCAAAAACCACACTACTCATCACACAACTTCTAATAACAACTTCCCATAAAGTCACTTTCCTACTAGTTTGTGGTACCCACACAACCACTTGGCATCTTGCCAAGGCACTTCATCCACACTCCTGCTGCTTTGTTCCCAAAGGCCATGTCCCCACCAATTTCACCTAATGTCATTTTAGTGCTCAAAACCCCTCACCAGCAGAGTGTATCAGTTTTTTGCAGACAGCTGTGAAAGGCATCACCAGTAGAAGGAGCTGCACAACCACAGGAAGAACCTGTTTGTATCTTCCTTAGTTACCCTGTGAAGACAAAACAAAGAGGGCTCTGCACCCAAGCCATTTCAGTAAGTAGCAATAAGCTGTCAAACCACTGATCAAAACCTGCCAGAAGTAAGTAGACTCATGTGTAAGCAGCATTTGGACAGGTCAGGAAAAAGAGAAACATTTCACACATTGTCTTTATTCAAAAACCTTGAATAAAACAAAGGCTTTTATGCCACAAGCACACAGGCACCACCAACTTCTTTGATCTTCTCCTCTGCTCTTCTACTGAAGAACTTTGCCTTCACAATTACAGGCTGCTTGGGCAGTTTCCCCTTGCCCAGGACTTTGTAGTAGCCCTAGAAGGATTAAAACAACCAAACATTAAACATTTGCAATGAACCTGCAGGCTCCCCCGTTCTGCACCAGTTAAAACCAAAGCCACAACCACCTCATTCAGTATCTGTCTCCAATATAAAACTGGTGCAAATGAAACAAAAAAAATCCTCTACACCACCTAGTGGAGCTGCGTTTGATCAGAGAAGTGGAAAACACAAACTGAACTTTTGCTGGCATTTAGAAAATCCACACAGACAACACCAACATTTCCCCACCTTTCCAAAACAGCAGCTTGCTGCACTGCCAAGATCTGCTACTACCCAGTGACTGCTCAGCGCTCTTCACCTGCAGGACAACTTGGTGCTGCTGAACAGAGCAAAGGACTCCTACACCTCTTAAATGCAGACCTGAAGCTTTTGCTGTTCTCTACCACTGCACTTCTTCCTTCAAGTTAAAGGACAATTATGGCACAACATCAACAGACCCCCACAGCCATCACGAGTAGGTTAATCAGACACACAACACACCCTCCTGGCAGCCTGTAAGTGTCACTGATGCGGTGGCTGGCTGAGATAAGACACATCGCAGCCAGCGAATAAAGATCAGGTGTTTCTGTCCGAGAACTATAGCACACCAGGACAATCAATTGTGTTAAGATGTGACTCTAGTCTCGAGAGGAGAGAACTGACTTCATTATATGAATTCAGTTGTGCCATGCTTTCATTCAGGCTTCATGTTTCAAACAAGACAGCTTTCACCCCCTTCCCAAACCAGGGTAGTCCCTGCACAGAATCACACAGAACTGAGAAAATGTTCCTGCAGTAAAACCTCTAACATCGTAAGTCCTGTTTAACTCCTTCTATGCCAAGGTACTTGTCCTAAGAAGTTCAACAAATATTCAGGCACTGGAGCTTATCAGCAGTTCACTATTTCCCTACTTAGACATGCAAAGCCAAGTTACACATGAAGCTACCAGAAACTGGAGGTTTGAATACAAGCATAAACTTACCGAGCGCACAACATCGATTACTGGGGCCAGTCCAGCCTCATTTTTGGCGTAGTTGAGCCTTGTCTGCTCACTAACGAGTGTCCATAGTTTATCCAAGTTGACAGTAGGACAGAACTTTTGGTTTCTCTTCAAGTGATAGTGCCTCATGCCTACTTTTCCAAAGTAACCAGGGTGACTGTGAAAGAAGCACATTCATCATTAATCACACTGGCAATTAATCCTGATGAGGCAGGACTACAAATTAACACCAAAACAAGAATCTCACTTGCTCAAAGTAATCAAAACCATAGAATCATAAAATGGCCAGGGTTGGAAGAAACCTTAAAGATCATTTCAACCCCCCTGCAGAGGCAGGGACACCTTCACTAGATCAGGTTATACATGGCCCTATCCAACCTGGCCTTCAACACCGCCAAGGATGGGGCAGCCACCACTTCCTTGGACAATCTGCTTCAGCATCTCACCACCTCACAGGGAAGAATTTGTTACTAACATCCAACCTGAATTTCCCCTCTTCAAGTCTGTAACCCTTTCCCCTTGTTCTGTCACTACAAACCCGTGTTAAAAGTCCCACCCCAGCTTTCTTGTAGCCCCCTTGAGATTGGAAAGCTGCCTGAAGGTCACCTAACCCTAACTCTTCTTCTCCAGGCTTCACAACCCCAACTCACTCAGCCTGTCCTCAGAGGGGAGGTGCTCCAACCCTCTGATCATCTGAGTTGCTCTCCTCTGGACATGCTGCAGGAGCTCTACGTCCTTCTTACGTTGCTGATTCTAGAACTGGACACAGTACTAGACAGTGTACAGGTGGCATCTGTAGAGGGGGAGAATCACCTCCCTCAACCATCAATGCCACATTATAGTTTGTTCATGCCTGCACCATGTAAGTATAATAACCATTAGTGTCTCAACCACAGGAAAATTCTAAGTGTCTGTACTCTCTTGAATTCACAACTCAACCCATCAACAGAGTCTGATCCAACCCTGTATTTCCAGGGCAACCCCAAGACCCTGAATCAAGGGAGGGCTGCACTGCCAGAGGAGTCCAAATGCTCTTGTTACTAACCTGGTGACTGGCTGAGTCAACCATGGCCACAGCCAGTGAATAGAGATTAGTGGTTACTATTCGAGTACTCTAGCACACCAAGACAACAGGCAGTGTCAAGCTGTGACTCTAGTCTCGATGGTAAGACAACACCCCCTGCTTTGCCAGTATGCAGCTAGACAGGATGCGGTTTGGATTTAACACAACCATTTAACAAGATAACATTTTGTGAGTACATCCTTAAACAGAGTCGTCATTGCAAGAGGCAAGTTTGGTCAAGTTTATCAAACGTGGCACCAAACTTTAAGTGGGCAAACCTTTGACTGTAGGGTAAATGAGGCCATGAGTTGACTGTAGTTACAATGCCAAACTTCATGTTAGAGAAAAAACCATTCAGGACTGCAGAGAATTTTGTTTACTCACATATTCAAGTTAATTATCACTGCTTTGGGAACACACAGTTTGTTAGCATGTGTTTAAAATGTTAGCTTACTATTTATCAAAGTTAATCCTGTGATGGTGCATACCCCCAGCATTACCACGCCCTCCAGGATGCTTCCTGTGTTTGCCTAAAAAGAAACATGTGTTTGTTACACAGAGCATTTCATTCGAGTTTAGAAGGTTGTTCAGTGACATTCAAACCAATTTCTTTGATTCTATCCCTTTCTCAATTCATCTCAATTCAATGAGATGAGCAAAGTAAAAAGTACCCCACAAGAAAAATGAAACAGTCACAGCAAGCCACTGGTTTGCTTACAGTAGTTCAAAAAGACATCAGTGTTGGCATATGCAGAGCACTCAGAAAAGGTAAAGATAGCTCTGGAGTTAGAAGGTGGAAGATTCCACGGCACACAGCCAGCACCTATCGCCTCAGCCCTACTTCAGTTACGGCTCAGTGAAGACGAAAAGACAGCGTAAGGCTCAAGATGGGCCCATCACTGCGGCATCTGCCCGCACAACATGAGCGCCACCCGCACACGCTGCGGCCTTCAGCACCGTCTGCTACCGCCCACGGCGTGTGCTGGTTCCTGCGTGCACAGGCGCCCTATTCAGTAACGTGTGAGGAACGGGCCCAACCCCGCAGCACCGGGCTGGTATCACCGGGCCCTCACAGTGGGGCCGCGGCCGACCAGCAGCCGCCTCCGCACTCACCAACGCGGCCGTGGCCGTGGCTGACATGTCCTCTCAGCTTCCGGGTCTTCCTTAGTCGGGAAGGCTGCAGGAATGCGAGAGAGCGGCTGTGAGCAGGACGGGAAGCAGAAGGCCGGTACCGCCGCCCGCCCTGCCGCGGGCCCGCAGCGCCCAAGCACCATGGCGGCGCGGCCCGGCCCGCAGACGGAAGGCCCGGCCGGCCCTAATGCACCGCTCCCTACGCCGCAGGCTCCGATAAGCGCCTTCCCCACCACCCCCTGCTATCGCCCGGCCACGTCCCGCCGCGGAGGCTTGGAGCGGTGGCCTCCATCCCCAGCGCGGCACCCACCATCTTGTCAGCGTGCGCGAAGGAAGAGAAAGAGCGCGGCGCTCGCGAGACCCGGGCAGGGCGGTGCGCGGGTGGGGCCTAGCTCTCGCGAGGCTTCGTTGAGGCGCCCCGAGTGCGGTCTGACTCTCGCGAGATCAGCTGCGCGCTGGGCAGCAGCTTGCCGGTGGTGGCGGGTGAGTAGGCGGTCGGGGCGCACTGGGCCCTGCCGGTGCCGACGGCCGGTCAGGGCGAACCGGCAGTTCCGGGCGGCTCCCGAAGCGCGAGGTTCTGCCGCGGCGCCGGCTGCTCACCGGTTACACGCCGGTCCCCTAACTGCGGCCACAGCGCAGCTCCCGGTCGGGCCCTCCAGCGCAACGGAGCAGCTCTGGGCTGCTGCCTCTGCCAGCGGTGCCGCTCCAGCTTGGAGCATAATGGTTGGACTCGATGAGTTCGAAGGCCTTTCGCAACCTACACCATTCGTGTTAACTCTCGGCACAGCTGGCTTCTCCCGCTGACCGGTACAATCGGGAGTTTTGAGCAGAACTCAGAACAGGTCTCCACTGTGGTCACTTTATTAAACGAAAACAACGGGAAAATAAATACTGTGAACTTCAACCGATTGTCTGCCCCACTACAGTGACAGCCCCTTGGGAGTGCTAGTGTTCCTCAGGCTTGTTTTTGATGGATTTTGCACTACAAGATTTTACACAGATGTTAACCATTTTAAAACAGGTCTTAGGATTGGATTTGTTTCCCTTCAGGATTTCTTTCTCAGTTCAACGGTGCACTGCCATCGTTCCATCCTCAGGAACAGCATCAGTTCGAACAGCTAACAGACAAGGCAAAACACTGGACTCTCTAGTTTCATTCACCCTTCAAACACAGCCCCCCAGGTAACACGGTAATTGCTGTAGCCCTACTGTGAGGATCCAGAAGGCATATACAAGTATTTAGAAACTACTTCACCCTGTCAGTACTCTTAATTCACGTTACAAAAATGAAAAACATTTTGATGGGCAACACGATGTGTAAAGGCTTCCTACTTAGACTTACAAAGTGCAGATGGAGAACAGCTTCTGTTAAGGGAGATGGTCCTTGCATCTTCATTCATCAGCATTCTGTGGCTTCTTGCCTTTGTAGTAAAACTTGCCTACGGTTCTTCCTTCATCTGATGATGTTTGATCTATCATTTCTTTCAGAGATATGTTTCTTAAGAAATTTATTTCCCCCAATACTTACTAGCACCCCACATACTTGCTAGTGCTGGCTATGTGGCATCCATCACTTACGGGCAGTGCTGTGCTCCTTCCAACTCCAAATACAATACTTAATTCTGTTCATAAAACAGCCAGAATCCTCCTGTACAAGTCAAGTTTGAAAAAAGGCATCTAGAAAAGTCCTTCTAGAACTCAGCATATTACAGGATAAAACTAATGGAAACTAATGTTGGTGTTTATACTTCCATCAAATCAAAAGCACTTGACATAGACATTTCCTGTGCATTAAGGAGCTTTTGTATACAGATGAGTGTGAGGGACCTGAGAACAAAAGGAAATGACTTCACCTTTTTAGTGAATAGTCCCTCAATTTTGCTCTATGAGGCTGATAGCAAACCAAAACCACTGTCAGGTTAGGAATTGCGCAAGCCTCAAAGCCAGCCTGACTAAAAAGTCATCTGACCAGGACGCAGTATCTGTGATGCAACAACAAAAACTAATTTGCTGCTAACCCATGTAAAATTTAAAAATAAAGTGTTTTAAGAGATGCTTCTGTCAGGATAAAATTAACAGCAAGGACATAAAATGCTTTCTCTTAGCCTTAGTGGAAAGACCTTGGAGAAAAAGACATGTAATGAAATTGCAAACCTGCTAAACAAGTGTTTCATAACAACCATTTTGTATTTTAATCACAAATTCATTTAAAAACCAGAGGAAAGTTACTGACTTGTACCTACTCAACATCAGAAACTGCAGAGGTTTGCAATGAATATAAACAAGCAGGTGTATTTACAGAGTTTATTAGAAACCATACATACAGACATTAGGATAGGCCGTACTGTACCTACTCGCTGCAGCTTGCTTGTCAAAGAACTGAGATCTCCTCAGGTTTAGCAGTCTTAGTGCAGAATGGATTACAAGTAGTTTACTGACCAAAGTTCAAACCAAGTGGAAGTTTTGTATTGTGAACCAAGTACCTTATTATCAAGTAACTTTATCTTTCTTTTAAAATTAATTAGAACAAAAAAACCCCACAAACCCAACTGGGGCACATGAAAGCAGCCCCTGTGCATACAGCCTCTCCCACGTACCCCAAGTTCATTCACCCCCGCAGTATCCAGGCATCAGTGTAGCTCTCACAAACATCCCATGAAGTCAGTGGTTCTGCTGAGACAGTCAGCTGCACATTATCAGCTACTCAGTTTTGCACCAAGCATTACTCAACTCATACTACCGAACAAGAAGCACCTGTTATTCTCAGGAATATACAGATATTTACCACAGTTCTCCTTGCTCATTACAAAATCAGTTACAAAAGCTTACAGCACAGTATGTACAAATTCTATCCAAATACATAAAGGAGCCGCCACCTGGCATGCAGTGGCTCACAGCATCGGTCCTCACTTAGCGCTGCAGTCACCCTGCTCCACCCGGCTCTCGCATCACACTGAAACGCTGCTGGTGTCTCATGCGCAGTGTCGTAAATAGAGTCTTTGGGTCGGTATTTCAGCAGCTAGTTCTTCTTGTGAAGGAACTTCATTTTGTTTCCTAAAGAGAGCACAGCGTCAGTCTCTGGCACTTACTCAACAGCCAAGGGCGATCAAACGGCTCCAATTTGTGATTGCCGTAGAGTAACTCTTCTACCTGATGCCGGCAGGCAGAGCCAAGCGACAGAACCACATGCTCAGCCGCTTCCGCTTCCCTTTCTCCTCCTCCTTACGGTCTGGTTTTCCCGCCCCCTAGTGAAGAAGTTACCAAGTGTGTGTGAAGCGTTACTAAGGTCCAGAGTTAAATCCGATCCTGCCAGCTCTAGGTACCCTGCCACTGCTTCCCGTTCCTACTTCTCATCACACGGAAGCTGCTCGGCTATGGGATTTCAGCTCGGGTAAGGCTAGCCTGGAAAATGCATTTCAGAAACACTTGTAAAGATTTTCCTCACCAAGGCCTCTCAGAAACTTGTTTACTCCGCTTTGTTCCGTGTCTGGAAGCTCCTCCAAATACTGCTCAACTCTCTGCTCAAAGAGACCTGCGAAGAGACAAGAAAGGGGAGCTGGGGTGGGCTGACACAGAGCTCGGTGGGTGCAGCTCCGACAGCAGGCAGGGATGCTCAGCAGAGACTGGCACAGAACATGCACTCCAAGGGTGACAACTGCCCTTACCTTTCGCCCGGCATTTCCTCAGCTCTCTGTCCTGGATGAAGCCAGCGAACATTTGGGATTCCATGAAAACTTCCAAGAAGCGGCGGATACTCTTGGAGGCCACAGATTTACGGAAAGCCTCCCTTTGGAAGGCACGCTCGCCTTTTTCATTCTGGGTTAGGAACAGGGAATAATGGCCAACTGTCTCCACAAAGAATCGGATAAAAACCTCAGACACTAATCCGTTCAGGGTGTTACATTCTGCAAAATAAGGCAGCGATAAGACACCAAAATCAGCTGCTACCAGAGCTGTCAGCATTGTCATCCACACGGGTCAGCCACTGGCATCCAGCAGATTACTGATGCAGTGACAGAAACTGAATGGAGCTGCACGGGCTCCTTGCAGAGCAGGATAGAGATCAGGCAGGGTAACAGCTTTATAATCAAGTGTGCCAGCCACAACTGGTGTTTCATGGCCAAGAATCAATGGGAAAGACAAATCCTCAGGAAACAAGCTCAGAAAACTTAAAAATGTTGGTGCTTCATCAAAATGACACCTCCCATTCTAACTCTTGAGTAACTTTTCTTGAGAAGCTTCTGAATGACTCAGAGTTGTTGGCTCAGGGCCTAATAAGCCTCTACCAAGAACCAATCAAAAAGGGTACTGTAAAATGTGTGTTTTCATCACTCCCGAAATGTTTAAATAGCTTTACACGTGTAACAGGTGAGTAGAAACGCATTTCAGAAACTGAACAGGGGCCTGTTTCATACCTTCTAACCTCAGGCACTTAAATTCACCCTGGGCTGTTTCTGTAATTGCAGGAAGAAAAATGAACCTTCAGAGGCAACTCAGCCCCTCTTGTACTGAAACTACTTTCTCTTCACTGAATGCTCTGAGCTCCAGGAGCAACTCAGACACACCCCTGAGCACGTAAAGTTACCTGGATTGAATTGGGGCCAAGGTAACTGCAAACCTCTGTTTGAGCAAAGGCTTAGCAGTACTTACGGGAATACATGTCATTCATAAAGAAATTAAAATAGATCACTGACAACATGTCACTGTAGGTTGAAGCTGTTTGTCCCATTCCCTGTGTGTTCAGACTACCTTTGATGCTGCAAGAGGAATTAGAGTACTGATGTGCCATTTGTCTTTCTCCTGGATGGGAAGTCACAATGCTACTGACATACAAGTTCATACAAGTCCCAGTTCCCAAATGAACTTACCATCATCTGAATCACTGTCTGAATCCTGATTTATCAGTTCATTCTTTCTCTCTAGAGCCTGCTCCAGAGCAGCTTGCAGTTTTCTAGGTAATAGTGTGTCTTCATCATCCATCTAACAAGAGAAAAAACAACTCTTCAGATCATGTCAATCTGTGCAGCAACTACAGCAAATCCTTGTGGAAAGTTCAGAATTCAGAAGCATTCTCTATCTGCTACTGCCACGACTACTACCCAAAACGATAAAGACCTACGTGCATCTATCACATATTCCTAAACAAATCACTTAGTGATATGGAAGTCAGGAATGACAATCCAATAAGCAAGAAAAACCTACAGAAACTTGGAATCAGCTCTTTACATGACAGAGTCCAAACAGTTGTTTTGACTAGCCATCATGGCAAAGCCCAGCTCTGTGCACACACAGCTGATCTCCTTGAGGTTAGGCAGCTTCTTTGGTTCCTGACAGTTGTTTTCACTAAAATTCTAGTCTGTCTTGTCTTCTGGGTTTCCCCCTGTTGCTCTTTTCATCTTATTTAATGCTTGTTCAGCAAAAGCAAGTAGACACAAGAATCTCACCTCTGCAACCACTATCCATCAGGGAATTATACAAGAAAGTTTACTCAGCTAACCTGCAGATTGTTATTTCTGAAATTATTTAGTGCCACATCACGATCAGGAGATGCTGATCTGTCATCTCCCTGTCTACAAGGCTCCTGCTTTTCCTACCACATTAAACTATTCTTCACCTTTCCTCTCTGAGAAACCATTGGCAAGTTTGTTTTCCTTTTTGCCTCCAACAGTGTGAGCCTTCTGGCTGACAAGATGTTGTTATCTTTGGGTGTTTTCTTTGCACTGTGAATACAGTTCTTGATTCTGCTGACAGTCACAGCCTCAATCTCATTTGCACACCTGACAAGTAGCACTTACCTGCAGGTGAAACAGAAAATGAAGACTTTTGTTTCCCTAATCTCTTTCCCACTGCACAATTCCTGCCAAATACCTCTAATCATACGATAGGAGTAAACAACTCCTCAGACTGCATGGCAGCATTTCCAGGGGTACTTTACCTGTCTGATGAACCGATCAGATCCCAGGTTAACCATCAAAGCCTAAAGAAAAGAAAACACTGTAGTGAAATATATCTGAAGAGACAGAAAACATTCATTTGTGTCTGACATTCAACTCATCTGAGCAGTATCAAGCCTCAACACGAACCAAATTCCTACTCTGAAGCAACAAGTTGTGTTTGTGCTTTATAAAAGAAGATGATACAGTTTTTCTTTAGACCTTCCAGTCAGATTTAATTAACGCAGTTAGATACAACAGATCTCATAGTAGGTTAATATTTTTTAAAAGTTAAAACAGAGGTCTTTTTTCTTAAACCTAAGGAAGGTGGCGCTAATCGTTGTTGTTAACGCGCGGGTGAAAAGTGTTTCAGAGGGTTTTAAATAAAAGGTGTCATCCAAGGCAGCAGAGCTTCTGAAGGGCAGGGGTGTGAAATACTAATGATAACGAAGCAGCAAAGCTGCGAGACAGAGCTGGGAAAATGTTAGGAAAATAGGCAGAAACCAGAGCAGATTTACATGGGCCAGAGGCAAGGGAGCAAGAGAAAAAGAAAATCATAGGAAATCGACAGGAAACTAAAAGGAGTGAGGGAAGAGTTTGCCTTCAAGTACTTTTGTGGTATTTTACCCAAAGAGCTGAAGAAATGCGGCAAAGTCTTTAAATAAAAGCAGTTCAAAGGTTTTATTTGCTGTGCTGGCTATGCACAACTTTTGTTAGCACTCATAGGTGCCACAGCAGAAGGCACTTCATGTCTTCCTCTTCTTGTTCCAGCTACAACAAAGCCAGAACAAACATGCACATTTACTCTGTACTTACTTGGTGACCAGGTTAACGTGTTAAGGTGCCAGGTATGGGAAGAGGGGTGGAGTAAAAAGAAGGGTAAACCTATTTTACTTGGGTTTACCAAGAGGCAGTTGCCCATGAGAATTTGGCAGAGAAAATACAAAGAAGCAGATTAAAAAACACGTGAGGATTTACGTGCCAATGGCAGGCCCTCTCCAGAGCCTGGCTTTAGTCTGGGCAAACAACTCTGATGCCAGCTCCTACCTCTTCTACGGGTAGTTCCTTCAGTTTGGGCAGAGAGCTGGAGAGCAGTCCCACCAGGAATGGGGTAGGGCAGCACACGATGTCGATCATGGATGAGGGCAGGACAGGAATGAAGGTGTGCTGCCAGGAGAAGGGGTACAGCAGGGCCACCACAGCATGCGAGCAGCTCGAGAGGGTGCTGGAGAGAGAGAAACAACCACATTAGCAGAGGTGGTTCTTTGCTCAGAACGTCTACCACCTGCTGATACCGTCAGAGTGTTAAATTCAGAGTGTCACTTCAGAGGGCCCCTTCCAGACTCAACCACTTCATACTGTGCAGTGTGGTAGTTCCTTCCCTGCTTGCTTCTAGGTGACTGAAACTAAAGGCTTCAGCAGTCAGGAGACACTTTGATCTAGAAGAAAAGGTTTAATGCTCCCGAAAGCACTCAACAGCAGCCAGTTCGAATGATGCTTAAAATCCAGAACCAACTTCAGTTCTCAGCTACTGTATCAGTAGTAAAAATGCAGCATAGTGGTACCAATTGATAAACCAGGGAAAAAGAGAACATAAATTAAAAAAACAAATAAACTCTGACTAGATCAGATGTAAAACCCTCCAACAATCAACAGAACTCTAGTAAAGTTTGCGCATTTCCGTGGCAACAGAATATTGTGCTGTGTTCTAACTCAAGTGATGGTGACAGTAACTGAGCTCAGGAGACCACGCTAGGGTTCATGTTGGTATCTCCTAAACATTAAGGCCTGACACCAGGACAGAAAACGTCCTGCAAACATTGTCCTTCCGTCTACTGAATCCAATTTCCTTTTACAGTCGCACGGTCTCCAAGTGTTAAAAATAAAGGAACATCCTTACCCAACTAGTTTAGCATTGGGGAATAAAGACAGGCTCTCTGTTTCAGAGCTTTGATTTTGGCCTGAGTTACGACGTCTGCTTCTCACAGGCTGAGGATGACAGAAATTTGGATGTTTACCCAGCCTAGCATGACCGAGCTAATTCTCTCACAGAGCAAACCTCTGCTGCACTTAATGCAGCCACAAAGAACTATAAATAACTAATCACTTTAGAGCTGTTGCTGCTTGAGAAAGATTTCTGCTGCTGCAAGACGTGTTGGAGACTTTAGGTGGCATCAGACCTCCACTGGAATAACCCTCGTGAGCATGTTCGGTTGTGGGTTATTGCGAGGCCAGGAGAAAGGTTTCACCTGTTTGCTCCCGCCAGTGATTAACTTCAGCTCAAAGGGGAAAGTGAGAATTAGAGGAGAAAGAGAAAAGGTTGTGGAGGAGCAAATGGTTTTCTTTGAGTGCAAATAACCCACTGGGTTGGTTTGACTTGACGTTTCCTTCACAATCTATCGACTGCAGTGTTTTTATAATATAGAACATGCATTGCTTGAGACAGCTGGTTTAGTAACATGGCATTTGTTTGGGTTTTTTAATAGCAGGTAACAGTGCTGCCATTGCTTCATGTTTTGGTCTTGAGTGTCTGCCATGGCAAGCGCAGGGGGTGTTTCAGCAGAGCTGCAGAGCACGGTGCAGACTCGCTGCCCTTTCTCAAGCTCACGTCAATGACTCTGTGGCATTTTCAGCTACTACAAATTCAGTCATCTTCGCCGGGCGACTAAAAAAAGAGCCACGTTAAGCTAAAAGCAGGAAGACAAACATTCTTCTGATACTCAGTTAGTGTTATTTTCCTTTCTATAGAATGCCCTTTAGTAACTTGTTGTTTTACTCGCAGCGTGTGACGTCAATCAGCCCCGCATCCTCTCGTGCAGGCTATTCCCACGCTGGGGGAGGCTTCGGGCTTCGGCCCAGGACACTGGCTTCTCTTCCAGAGGTTTCCTGGGAGCTTGCTGGCACAAGGCAGCACTCAAACACAGCCAGTGGCCATGGAGGGGGTTGTCCTGCAGGAGCACCCTGCTCTGCTCAGCCAACGCCCCATGGGTCACACCGATGCACCTCAGCCTGTGGATTTTAAGGCTCCATGCAGAGTTTTTCAAAATTTGGCTTCAGAAAATCTTTGCCTGTGAGATGCCTCAGGCTGACCCCCAGGAAACACTCTGAACTTTTATTCCCCAGAATCACCCATTGCTCTCCCTCCTGGACACCATTCATGCAGAGAGCAGTGGGAATCCCTCACTACCAAACTTCTGCTCGTACAGCATGTGTCCCTTCCTTAGCTGGAAAGTTTCATGTTTTTTTTAAAGGATGCACACCTTTCACTTCAGCATGAGGTTTTTACACTCCATAAGGTAAAATTTTCAGGTATGGATGTAAGGGAACCCCCGGGTTACACCTCTGCAATACAGTTTGGATCCTTTTAAGACAGTGTATGATTCAGGAGAAGCATTGTTTGGTAAATTAAGAAAGAAACAACCTGCCCTGGGAAAGCAAGTCTGCTCCAGATTTTCCTTTTAAGATGTGCAACCCACACACTGTCCCACTGTTCTTGTTTATGAGAAGTAAGAAGTAAAGTCTGATGATTTATTTTCTTTAAGGTGTGTGACGCACACGAAGTCAAGCTACACAACAGCTGATGAAATTGGGGTTACAGAATATTTTCACTTTCAATATGCTGGGGCAGTGTTGGTATCCAGGGTTTTGAGAGTGGGCCGTGCAGTCTGACAGGAACACTACAGAACATTCTCGCTGTCGTTCTGCTGCAGAACACTTCTTGTATCACCCACATGCAGACAATTTTATACACGGCACAAGAAATCACAGAACATCAGGGATTGGAAGGGACCTCGAAAGATCATCTAGTCCGATCCCCCTGCCACAGAAGGATCACCTAGAACCATTACATTAGTCACACACTAACGAGGAGCATAAACCATTCCCTAATTCAGAGGGGAAGCGCTGCTGGAGAGACACACATGGGAGTCACGCTGCGGTGATCCCAGGGCTGTGGTCACTGGGGCCATGGGGCCAGCTGTGCCCGGGGGCTCCTCACATAGGCGGTGCTGCTGCTCCGTGCCAGCAGCATTAATTCCAAGAGGAGAGTGGATTGTTCTGCTGCCCACAGAGCTGCTGAAGGAAGGGGCAGCCTTCTGCTTAAACCCAACGCATCTCTCCGCTCTGACAGCTACAGGCTGTCACAAGTAATTGTACCTGTGGTGTGATTCTCCTAACAATAATTGATGGGGTTTGCAAGTCTTGTGGGATACGGGAATTTTCAAGCTGAAAAGACAAGTCTCCTTCACAACGGTTGTATTGACCTGTGTGCAAGAGGCAGAAGATGATGAGCAAAACACCAGAATTTGTGCTCAGCTCATTTCTGTTTGATTCAAATCAATTCTCATACAGTAATTTATCTGAACATTGATAGAAAAATCACATCTGATTGTTACAGAGCAGCAGGAATTACAGCCAGTTCATGCCTGGCTCCGACAATTAAAATAAAGCTTGAGGGAACAGGCAAAATACTGGTTCAGGCTTTGATTCAGCAACGTATGTCAGCACAAGTTTCAGCCTCGATTTACTTTCATTGTGCTGAAATACTTTGCTGAAATGAAGCCTCAAAGACCTTTTCTTTTTCTATTTCTATTTTAATCAGATCAGCAGGCAAGTTCACACACAAGCCAAGACAGCCTCTTTTGAACTGTCAGTACCCCGACTGCTGCGGAAAAGAGGGTTTGAGTGGCTGCAAAAGCAGCCTCTCTCCTCAGCAAGGCATGTTTCAGCTTCTGAGACCTGAATACAGTTTCACTTCTCTAGAAGCCCTGCAGGGGTAAGGCAAACTACAGGGGATCCTTCACACCTCTATAAGGTGGTTTGGGAATAAAACCTGTAATTTTTGAAGCTATTATGTCATTTAAATGATGTATTATTGCTACATTCATTAACTTCCAATAATGTATTTTATGTTTTAATTCAATAATTACATTTCAGCCTCCTGTAGACTTACACAGGGAGGAAGACTCTGCTGTTCCTGCTGCTGCCAAGGCACCTCACCTGATCTTCAAGTAAAAATCTGTGAAAATCTGGGTAGCTGCAGGAATTTTAGGTTGGAGAAGTTGCACACATGGCTTGAAAGAGGCTCCTGAATTTCTTGTTACTGAATCTAGCTCCTCTCTAGAATCAATGAAACATTTAAATTCAAAGTAGTGGGTGCACATCACACAGAGAATTGAGTGAGTTTAGGCTGTAACAGCCAGAAGATTTTGCACTGTGATTTATTTTTTAAAGCAAATGTTTCAGTAAGAGGTAAACCAAGAGTCATGGCATGAGGTCTTTATCAGCTGGCCCCAAGTATGCAGCTAATACTGTATTTTTGAGATGTAGGAGACAATACAGACAAATCTGGATGTACCTCAGGTTACTTCTCCTGATGTTACCAGATACCTGCCGATAGAAAGCTCTGCTCCTACTATCTACAAAAAATTGGGAATTCTCTAGTGTCAATCATGATAGAGGGGAGCAAGCACAATTCCCATGAATCATAGAATCATTATGGATTGGAAGGGACCTTGAAAGATCATCTAGTCCAGTCCCCCTGCCACAGCAGGATCACCTAGACCAAGTCACACAGGAACACATCCAGGTAGGTCTTAAACGTCTCCAGAGAAGGAGACTCCACAACTCCCCTGGGCAGCATGTTCATGGTGAGCCAAAGCCATCTGGGCTAACTCAGATGCAACAGCCAGTTCTGAAAGTTTCATAACTTAATCACTGCAAACAGCATTACTGCAGCAAACACTGCTACAGTCGACCTCTGCAACTGGGTGAGCACAAACGAGAGAACTCGCCTGTCTGTTATGGACCATAACACATTCCCCAGTCTTAGCAGTGAACTAAGTACTCCAGAAGTCCAGAAGCAGGTGAAAATCCCTCTCTCTGCACAGGAGTGAGGGAAAGGAAAATTATTATTCAGGAGATTAATGTTTCCCAGGGTGGGTGACTGATCTACCAAACCAGGAGCACTGCTGTCACACCTTGCCTATCAGCCATCCACCGCTTCCCTGACTGCCCAGCCAGGCTCCCCCCACACTGCACGCAGCAGCTTGATGCTAATCAAGCTTTGGCCAAGGGTGAAAGGCAGAGGAAAGTCACAGTGACTCCCCCAGTTTGAATGCTGACACATTCGCTGTAGGTGACCTTTGTGATATCTCATGGAGCGCAAACAAGGCTTCGGCGATAACAAGTGGCAGGGAGAGGGGGGCACAGACTGAGGAGGAAATGCATATTTTCCACATCACATCAGCCCAATTATCAGTTATCATCCACTGCAGAATATTTTAAAACACACAACTCAAAGCGTTAACCCTCAAGTAGTGCGATGGGTTTTTTTCTCCCATGAAATCAAGCCAAACCCAAACCTTGTTTTATAAGAAGTTAGTCACACTTCAGGTTTTACCTTGTGCTGTCTGCAGTGCAGTGTGAGAAAACCACAGCTTGGAACATTCTCATAAAACAATCACAGTATGACCTCACCTGTCTGCTGAAAGCAGTGTGGTGGTTCCTTATCAGTGGGGCATCAGTGACGCAGTCAGTTTTGGGACACAGTCCAGTGACTACTGCAGGTGAGCAACAGCTCAGGCAGGAGTTCCTCTGTGCTACTGATGACACCACGCAGGAGATTTTCTTTTTTATAAGCACAATGGTTATCACCAAGTTTGTGGAGTCATTTCTCTGGACTTCATGGAGTTGGCCATGCTGCTGTGTTAAGGAGTCCAGTCCATGGAGCAGACTTGCCCAGTGGTTTGTGTCATCATCTGTGTCCCTTTTCTGGTCCCTCCTTATCATATTTCACAGAAAACTGAGTGAGCAACATCTTCATGTGTACGTTCTTCCCTGACCACATCCTCTTTAGGTCAAGCTTGCAAAATCCTCACCTGTCTTGAGCTATCTTATCCTACCAGGCTGCACCAGCAGTCTCACGGTAAATACCTGAGCACATCCCCACAGTGCGTTAGAGCGACTGGAGCAGAAGGGCCAAGGGGCTGTCACAGCATTTGCCTGCCCTTTCATCACTTCCCCGTGAAAGTTTGCTGAGAAGCACGTGGACAGGAAAGCTTTCCTGTGCCTGCAGACACCCCTTCTTACCTGAACAGAAAAAGCCACAGACCTTCAGGTCCTGTGTTGATACACTGGGCGCTGTGCTAAGAAACATGCAAAAGAACCAGGGACTTCTAGTGTTTTCTAAGACGACAACCAAGAGGCCAAAGATTACACGTGCGATGCTCCTGGCAGCCCATGTCTTAGTGTAGGAGGCTGCAATTCACAGTTAACGGCTTAAGGAATGAGCAGGTTATCCTGCCCTAAGCTCAGCCAGAGGCAATGTCAGCAACAGCCAGCACCTGCCGCTCTCTGCCTTGCTCAGATGATGCCTCCTAGCTAAACAGAGATGGACTGGACTATGACGTTCTCTCAGGGACTCCTCTTTTAAAGCCACTAGATTTATCAGTCCAAGTAAATCAGCTTCACAGTGTTCTATAATTACACAATCCATTAGAGGATATTATTAGATGTTATCAGAAGCATGGCAGGGTTTGTCTGACTACACAGCAGACTGTTGGTTTTCATCTAAGTATCTGAAGAGAGATATTTTATGCAAAGTTTCCAAAAGTTGTTATAATTTTACACAAATTAGAAAACTACTTCAGTAAGAGCTGCCTTTTCAGAATCCAGCTCCCACCTTCATGGAACCTGAGTGACAGCCTGAGGTCCCACAGATAACCTGCAAAGCACAACCCTGGCACACGGCAGAGATCAAGGCTGTATCACACAGAGCTGAGAGGTGGAGCTCTGCGAATGCACTGTCAGGAGACATCTCTCGGAGAATAGCTTTGAACTACTTAATTTAAAAGAAAGCAGAGGAAAGTTGATTAAAGTGGTATGTGGTTTTAACACAGGCATTACTTTTTGCTCCTGTAGTACCTGTACCTAAGAGAAGCACATGAAAGCCCCTGCAGAAAGAGACATGCAAAGTGCCCTTCAGAGTCAGGACTTGGCTTTTCAAACAACTGGTCTCCAACCACACTTTCCCCAGAGCTCAGGCAAATGGGGTTTTTGGCTCACTGTTACTGGTTTGACACAGCAGCCACCCGCCGAAGCTTTGCCAGGTGGTGACAAGAAAAAACACAACTTCCAAAATGAAAAGTTATCCTTGGTGCCTGCAGCATTATCCAGTCCCTTCCTGCAGGGCAGCTTCTTTTGTGTCATGCAGGACAGCACAAACCCTTAAACAAACGTGTTTCTGGGCCAGGAGCTCCAGAGCAACATTAACTACTTGTTCTTTCCATACTGGGCACATTGCTCCCACCAGTCCTTGTTCATGTTCCCACTGGTGCTTGCAGATTCACAGGCCATCAGTGCACCATTGACAACATGACAGCTGTACAGCGGGATGAAGAACTTTTCTGGGTAGTAATAAAGGAGGAGAAGAGCAATTCCAGGCCCCTAATCCTTCTCATTCAAAAGCTGAAATGAAGGAATCTGTGTAAATCCCCTTACAGGGAGCTAGAGGCCAAGCTGGGGAAATGCTGCAACTTACAGCCTTACGGTTCCTGTGCCAATGAGCAATCCAGAAGGGAATTACCAGACAATCTGCTTGTTGTCTTATCCCATTCCCTTTCATGGGGAAGGGGAAAGGAGAGGCAATGCTGTACAGATCGTAAGCGGAATTCTCCCCCTGTAGGACAGCGGACAAAGCCTGAAGAGACAGGAATAAATGCCACCGGCAAGGAGCGCAGGAGGAACAGGGAATCATACGAGCTCTACCCTCCTTTGACATGGCATATTAATAACGACACTGACGTTTACTGCGTATTAAAAATGTCATTGTTAGATTGCTTTTCTCTGCGACTGTGGAATCTTAAACAAGCCAGAGGCTTAGGAAGTTCATTTTCTTTCTCAGGCTGTGTCTTCTGCCTGACACACATTTTCCTACGGTCCATGTACGGCTCCCCCTGTCAGCATCAGTCATCACACAACCTAAGCGCCAGAGAACCCTAATCCAAGTGGTACAAGAAGTATTTCTTGAGAGGGGAGAATAAAGTGCAAAATTAATCTCAAAATTTATCTTGAGACAGCTCTGCTAGTTCCCTTAAACCACCCGTTTCCCATCACGCTGAGTAACTTCAATTCAAGCATTTAGACTGCAAGACAAGGCACTCGGCGTCTTGTGAGACTGGGCTCAAAGGAGATTAACAGCTGTAGTTGGTAGGAAGGAAAGAAGCAGAGTACCAAGGAACTGCAGCTCCATCCCATGCGTTACGGAAGTACTCGGGCTTCTTGAGGCGTGTATGTTTGTGCTTAGCAATGCTTCAGAGTGCAAACAGGCTGAGAAAAACCTAAGTCTCACAAAAGGAAGGAGGGTAACACACTCAGACTGTAGAGGATGCTTCTTGCGTAAAAGATGAAGGGAGCTGGAAGCTGTTATCCCTTAGGTAAAGAAGGTGTAGTCTGAGGGTTCTAAATCACTCCTTAGTGGGGGCTGATCTGGCTTTCACTGGAAGAAATGGAAACTCTCTGGTTACTTACACGAGAAATGGATGGTTTTGGTGTAGAATAAATTCTGTCTACTAGGTGCGATTACATAGCAGGTACTATGACAGTACTAAGAAAGCACCTAAAGATCTCTGGATAAGAAAATACCAGAAGAAATGTCAGCCATCCACATGGCTGGGCTTCAACACTCCACAGGTACCGTAGGTTGCATCTCTAAATCTCCTTTAATGCATAGCTGATCACTAAAACAGAAAGTCCTCCCTAAGACACAGAACTGGACGTCTAGTTCAATATAGCGCTGTGCCACGTGCGACCAAGAGATGACACAGGTTTGTCGGAAATTGTACAGACCAGTTAGAGGCTGGCACGGCAAATTCTCCTTTACAAACTAGCCTGACGTGTTTGTTGTCAAATTTCTCCCAACTTCTTTGTGGAGGATTTTGTGACAGGGGAAAGTAAAGGAAATCCTTCTTATCAGCCAGAGCTCCCTGTCTGTTTACTGAGCACACTGTCTCTCTTTGTCATAACACGAGTCTTTACCTTGCAACCTGCAGGCTGGCAGATTTTACAAGTTGGCTGTGACAGAGCACTGGAGAGAAGCAATTCCAAGCAGCAAGTGAGCCTGGTCTCTCTGTAAGAGCTGCTATTCCGCTGCTGTTATAGTATCATAGAATCATTAGGGATTGGAAGTGACCTCGAAAGATCATCTAGCCCAATCCCCCTGCCACAGCTGGATCACCTAGATCAAGTCACACAGGAACATAGCCAGGCGGGTCTTAAACATCTCCAGTGAAGGAGACTCCACAGCCCCCCTGGGCAGCCTGTTCCAGTGCTCTGTCACCCTCACTGTGAAGAAGTTCTGTGGTGTTTTCTACACTGCTCAAAAGGAATTATGCATGCTGTCTGTAGTGCTCAGGTTTTCATGAACAAGCTGTTATTAATGACTAAGAGGTTGCATAGTTTAGGTAAGACAGAGTTAACAGGAAGAGGTAAGGATCAAGTTTAAGAAGATGTTTCCATTTGTTCAGGGGCATCTCTGCTGGAGACTTTTCTGACAGAAAATGATATTTATTGGTAGCATGACATCTTAGTGAAAATATGACCAAAATGTGATGATTCTGAGATGCTCTTGAAAACAAAGTACAGGTTTGCTTTCAGTGGAAAGACTATTAAAAATGTTACTGAGAAATCTGAGATAAGAGTTGCATTTAGTCAGTAAAATTGTATACGGGAAGAAAAAAGTGTATAAGCTGGTAGCAGTGTGATAATGTGTTTGCTCAAATGAAAGAACAAAGATTGTTTGGTAAGACATCATGAGTGCCTGAGGGATAGGAGGTAGCAGATACTGGCGTAATGGGTCTGTGTTGAGAACGTTTACTGCAAATGTAGGAGGGTTGTGAAAATAAATCTAAAATGTAGAGAAGAGAGATAGTAATGAAGCATATTTCAGGATCATTTTCACATGAATTGGGTAAGAATAGGAAAGAGTATGAAAAAAAGAAATTTAAAACTAGTGTGAGAGGAACCAGTGCAAAACTATGAGAAAAAAACCTGTAATATCAGTAGGAGTATTTTTTGCAGTGAAAGACAGCCCACCCTCTTGCAATTATACCAAGACAAATTCTGCTCTTAGTTCAAATGATGTAAAGCCTGACTAATTCCATCTGTCACTTAGAGCAGTGAAAATCTAAAAGAACTTGCAGAAAACAAGGAAGGATACAGGTGACTGTGGCTACTGAGGACATGGAGAAGTACTCAGTGAGTTTTTTGCTTCAGTCTTCATTGATAACAACCTGAGTGACACCACCCAAGTCACACAGGACATTGGCTGGGTCTGGGATAGTGAGGACTCACCCAGGATAAAATCAGATCAAATCCAGCAACATCTAGGGAATATGAAAGTGCACAAATCCATGTGACCTGATAAGACACATCCACGGGTCCTAAAGGAACTGGTGGCTGAAGTTGCTAGGCCACTAGCCATCATACTTGAGAAGCAGTGGTGATCTGGCAAAGTTCCCACTGATTGGAAAAGAGGAAATATAACTCCCACGTTTTTTAAAAAGGAACAAAGAAAACCCAGGGAACTACAGACTAGTCAGCCTCACCTCTGTGTCAGGTAAAATCATGAGGCAGATCCTCCTGGAATCTGTATTATGGCACATAAAGAAAAACAGTGAGATGGTTGGTAATAACCAACATGGTTTCCCTAAAAGGCATATCATGCCTGACTAATTTGGTGGCTTTTTACAACAGAGTTACATCTCTGATTGATAAGGGAAGGGCAGCCAATGTCATCTTCCGGAACCTACGCAAAGCAGTTGACACTGTTTCACATGATATTCTTGTCTCAACGATGGAAAGACATAGACTGGATGGATGGACCATTTGATGGGTAAGAAACTAGCTAGAAGGTTGCACTCAAAATATTGTGATCAGCAACTTGATATGCTTGTGAAGGCCAGGGACAAGTGGTGTTCCTCAGGGAACAGTGCTGTTCAATGTGTTTGTCAGCAACATGGACAATGGAATTGAGCCTACCCTCAGCAAGTTTGACAATTACACCAAGGTGTGTGATGCGGTGAACTCACTTAAGGAAAGGAAGGCCATCTAGAGGAACCTTGATAGGCTTGAGAAATGAGCCAGTGCAAACTGCGTGGGGCTCAACAAGACAAAGTGTAAGATTCTGCACCTGGGTTGGGACAATCCAAGACACAAATACAGACTACATATAGCATGACTTGAGAGTAGGCCTGAAGAAGACTTTGGCGTTGTTAATGGATGAAAAGCTCAACATGGGCTGACAGTGCACTCAGGCAGCCCAGAAAGCCAAGCGTATCCTGAGATGTATCTAGAAGAGTGTGGCCGGGAGATCAGGAGAGGTGATTCTTCCCCTCTACTCTGCCCTTGTGAGAGCTCACCTTGAGTACTGTGTCCAGTTCTGGTGACCCCACCATAAGAAGATCATAGGTCTGTTGGAACAAGTTCAGAGAGTGCCACTAGGATGATCCAGGGCCTAGAGCACCTCTGCTATGAGGACAGGCTGAGGGAGCTGGGATTGTTCAGCCTAGAGAAGAGGATGTTTCTGTATATTCCAGTATTTGAATGGAAGCTACAGGAAGGCTAGAAATGGGCTTTTTACAAGAGTGTCCAGTGATAGGACCAGAGGAAATGGCTTTAAATATCTCTCCTCCCTGGAGATGTTCAAAGCCAGGTTGGATGAGGCTTTGAGCTACCTGGTCTAGTCAAGAGTCATCCCTGCTTGTGGCAGAGAGGTTGGATTGTATGATCTCTGAGGTCCCTTCTAGCCTAAGTCATTCTATTATTCTATGAAAACCCTGGAATTAATTGGGATTTACTTTAATCTACCCAAAAAGCAAGATTTTACACTATCCTATGGCTGGCAGGCTTTTCTGTTTTAGAATAGTAACTAAGTTATGCCATTCATTTTGGTTTCTCTGTTTTCCTTTCAACCTTTTTTCCCTCACCTTTTTCTCTTCCTGTTTTGCAGTGACAGCTTACTGGAGCTCAAGCAAAAGAAAGTAGACTCTTTCCCCCATTTTCTTTTTAAAGTACCAGGTGAAATAATATGATATAAATGTGCTCTGATGTTATGCTTCAAATCACACCAGTTTCAATTCATACTTCCCCAAAAAGCAAAAACAAGATTAGCATCTAAACTGAAATTGAAGATAAAGAAATCTGTGAAAAAAGTCTAAAAAAAAAAATCTGAGTGTCAGTTTTGTACTTATTTTTAATTGGTATCTTGGTAATTTACCGGAAAATAATACTCCAGTAATAAGTACTAAACTAAGTCTGATATTCAACAGTGGTGCTGCAAGATGAAAAGGGGAGAAATCTACCCCTACATCAATAATGCCATTAACTTCACTGTACATGTATATCATGATTTAACCTCATGTCCCAGGTTGAAAAGATGGTCTCGATTGGTCCTTGCTCACAAATTGTAGCGGGCAAGGAAAAGGCAGTTTAAATGTCTGCATTCTCTACCAATTTTAGTGGGTTGACAAGGCAACCACTGGCCTTGATTAGGTCTTCTGGGTTGGTGGGGGAAGTCTAAACTCACCACATGGCTCTCTAGGAGAATTTAATATGCAACAAAGCAACCTTCTAGGAAAAAAATAATTTATTGAACCGACAACCAAGAAAAAGAAAGGAAGACACCCAAATAAGAAAAAATACACAGAAACTGTGTCACAACACCATTACACACATTCTGAGGAAGATGAGAGATAATTACAAAATTCAGACAAGAGATCCTGGGAAAAGAGCATATATTCTGACAAAAGAGAATAAAAGCCACTCCTCCTCCTCTGGGACACTTCAAACCCTCCTTTGCTGCTCTGCACATAGTGAAAAAATCCCTTTTCCAATCATCCACAACCTCCATTTTCCTCTTTTGCTCACTCTTGGCAATGGCGTTCCCTAGCAGCAGTGATGGCTTTAGCGAAGCCTTTGGAGACTCAGTGTGGCATGGCTGGCAGACGTTGGTCAGATGAGCATGGTCTTCAGGTGGGAGCAGCATCACTGATACAGAAATGTATACTTCAAAACCATGGTCTCATGTTTCTTAAGTATCTTCTGCTTCTTCAGCACACGCAGAGTCCAGCCAAGCATGAAGGAGATTTCAAATGCCCCTTCCAGCCTCTTTCTCCTCAAGTAAACCCTGTTCCTCAGCTTCCAACATAGCTGTGACAAAACTTCTCAGTAACTGTGGCTACAGCTTGGGTGCAAAGCAGTTTCAGCAGCTGCTGCGATTAAGTGGTGGCAGTCTGGGCTGGTGGTTGCCAGTGGCAGAAGTTCAGGTGGAAGTTCAGGTGCCACCTGTCTGCAGCAGTGATTCAGGCAGGACATCAGGTTCTGCAGCTCACAGCTTGGCTGTGGAAGCACGTCTGGGAAGTGGGAAAGAACCAGCTTGTGATCGGCGCGGATGCTGGGCCAGTCTGGCAGTGGGACTGCTTGGGGTTGCATGGCCGCAGCAGGGGCCATGCATGCTCTGCTCCCAGCTTCCAGGCTCACGCTGTATCCCAGCCCTCGGAGAAGATGGGGACAGACCTGGAGTGAGCTGCGGCTCCATTGTGCTTGGTGGGGGCAGGTGGCAGGCCCCCGGAGGAGGGGGGACCGGGCAGAGGCACAGGCATCTGTCTTGTAGCTCTATCCCAGGAAAAGAAGAGCCAGGCAGAAGTAGCTTCTCCCTTTATAGAGGGATTTTCTCTACCTCCTTGGCCAGACAACTTGCCCCAGGTGCAGGGCCGGGAGGGGAGGGAATAGGAGGAAGCACAGCTAAAAAAATAATGAAAAACGTGCTTGTCTGCAGATAGGCACAGAAAAATGAAACACCAGACGTCTGAACACGTGTCAAACCCTGATACCCCACTAGGCAGCTAAGCAACACACAACCACATGTTCACTTCCCCCCAGTGGAACAGAGGAGAGAACTGGAAAGGTAAAAGCAAGAAGATTGTGTGTTAAAGACAGATTTATAGGTTGCCCTGGTTTAGATTTCCAATAGTCTTCAGACAAGTAAGAAACAAAACAAACAGAGACAATGTTATGGTAAAGTGAAAACAGGTTTTATTAACAAAACAGTTAGAAAGAAGAAACAAAACAAAAACCCCAAATCATGTTACTCAATCATGTCTCTCAGGCAGGCCTGCAAAAAGTAAATAAAAGGAACGGTTCCACCCTATCAAAGAAGAAAAACAACCTGATCCCCTTCCTCCCCTTCTAAAGGCAGGAAAAGGAAGAAAGAACCTTTCCCCATATCCTAATGGCTGGCCTCTTGGACAAAAAAAAAAAACAAACTGAGTGAGGAAAAAAGGAATTATAAAGGAAAAGAGAAAAAAACTTCCATCCATTTCCTGAATACAGGAGCTATGAGGTCTGGACATGTACAGCAAGCCAAGCAGCTAGCAGAGACACAGGAAGCCAGCCAGTTAAAAGCGCACGGCACCCCTCATATGCCATGGGAAGGAATATGATTGGGTTGTCAGGTTGTCTGTCATGTCTGGTGTCAGCCCCCAACACCAACACATAAATAGATGGAGAAAAAGCTACATGTGCAATCAAAGCAAAACTAAGAATTCATTCACTGTGTCACATCGGTAGGCAGGTTGCTCAACCACGTCCAGGAAAGCCAGATTCCTTCACAGTGTAACAGATACTTGGGAAGACAAACACTGTTAACTCCAAACTTTCCCCATTTCCTTATTCTCCCCCCAGTTTTATATGCTGAGCATGAAGTTGTGTTGTATGAAATACCAATTTCACCATGTGGGATCAGCTATCCCACTTGTGTCCACTTGCACTTCTTGTGTACTCTCAGTCTACTCACTGTCAGGTTGGTGCAAGAAGAAAAAGCTTTCATGCTGTGTAAGCTCTAGTCAGTGATAATGAAAATATCTCTGTATTATCAACACTATTTCTGTCATTAATCCAAAGCATAGTCCCATACCAGCTACTGTGAAGAAAAGTAACTAGGAGTCAAAATCTACACAGTGTGGGTTCACAAAGAAATCCACAGATCATCCTGAGGATGCAAGAGCTGTATTAGTGTTATCTTTTGCTAGCTGGATGTGTAGGAAAACATCTTTCCTGAGCAGCCACTCTTTCTGTGGTCAGTGGGAGATCCACTGCTGTTCTTCTAATAGTTTCATGAACAGTGAGGATATTGAAAGTTGTTTTCTTTTGGGACTCTACTGCCCTGGAAGTCTGTCTAACACAGAAATGGCAAGTGATTTGAATAAAGATAAACTCTTTTAAGATATTGTTGTATATCATGTTCAGTTCTGGGCCCCTCAATTCAAGAACAACATGGAGCTGATGGAGGGTGTCCAGCATAGAGCAACAAGGATGATGAAGGAAGTGGAACATCTCCCTTATGAGGAAAGGCTGAGGGAGCTGGGTCTCTTTAGTTTGGAGGAATGGAGACTGAGGGGCAACCTCATTAATGTCTACAAATCTGTGAGGGGTGGGTGTCAGGAAGATGGAGCCAGGATCTTGTCAATGTCGTCTAGTGATAGGACAAGGGACAATGGGTGTAAGCTGGAACATAGGATGTTCCATATAAATATCAGAAGGAACTTCTTCACAGTGAGGGTGACAGAGCAGTGAAATGGGCTGCCCAGAGGGGTTGTGGAGTCTCCTCTGGAGATATTTCAAACCTGCCTGGGTGTGTTCCTGTGCAGCTTGGTCTAGGTGGTCCTGCTGTGGCAGGGGAATTGGACTAGGTGATCTTTTGAGGTCCCTTCCAATCCCTAATGATTCTATGATTCTAAGATTCTATGATATTCTTAAAACAGTGTTCAAAGTAATGACAAAGCAAAAACCCTGTATGATCTCCAGCTTGTTCTGTCCATGATCACTGGTGATAGCATGCAAATTTGAGCACAGGAATTCCATGATGGAAATCTGAGCACATGTACGGGAACGCATTCTGACAAAGATAGGACACTTTAAAGTGTAAGTCTCATTTCTTAATGTATAGTAATTTAAAGAATACTTTAAATATGGATGAAGAAGAGAAGACATATATTCTGCTGTGTTATTTGCTCACATACTTACAAATTAGAAGCAACATGACCACTTCAAAGAGCTATTATTTATATCACTCAGGATAAATAGTTAAATACTGTATTACAGGAAGGGCAAGAGTTGTTTGGGTAGCACAGACCTCCACAATACAGCATCAAAAACCAAGTAATATATGACGGTAATGAGTGTGTTGATATTTTTTTTCTTCTACATATGCAAAAATCAACCAGTCAACCCAAACCACTAAATTCTTGAAGGATGTTAGTTCAGCCACTAGGTCCACCTATTCCAATTACCGTCTTGCCAAATTCACATTAATAGGGTTTTGTGTGGAAAGAAATAAATCAAGTAATATAATCAGGATTTGGTGCAGGAATATATAAATGTGCTGTAATCAAATTTAGTTGCTGTTATCAGATTTAGTTGCTGTTATCAGATTAAATTACTGTTATCAGTTTGAACCAGCAGGCTAACTAAAACAATTTAGGAAACTTGATTCCTCCCTCCCTATCTAAACCATCATTAAAGGCTTTTACAGTGAGGTCATAAGGAGTTTGAAGCATGAATTCCCACGGGTAACAGCAACCAGTGCAGGAGAAAGCACTGTTTTCAGTGGAGCAGATTTCCATAAATCTGTGCGTTTATATGAGATACCGACTTACTAAAATCTGGGTCAGCAATAAAGTAAGCTGTTTCAAAAATCCAGGGACTTATGTGCTGCATTTTAGGTGAGCAAAGATAGTAACAGTGTTTGATGCTCTACTGTAAACAAACCAACACAGAGTCTGTGACTGAGCGAACAGCACATTTGAACTTCTACTTAAGATTTACTCTCCTAGACAGGTCACCATGTAGACAACTGCGAAATCTGTGTCAGAAACACATCTCTTTAGACTAGTTTTGGGTATGTTCAGTGCTACTACCCAGGTTAGACTACCATTACTGAGTTAATACTTACTGAGTCAACACCTGCTGACCAAACTAAAGGACAAGAAGGAACCACACAGGCAGCAGAAGCAAGGACAAGTATCCCCCTAAGAGTACTGGGACTGTCTGGTTGTGTAGGAATATGGGTCAAGAAGCCCAAGGTACAACTGGAGCTGAGCTTAGAAAAGAAATGAAAGAATAATGAGGACATCCCAGAGTCCTGAGGAAATTTTTTAGTGTAGTTGCTGAACCACTCTCCATTATATCTTTGTCTGGCAAAGTCTTGGTGGTCAGGTGAAGTCATGATAACAGGAAAAAGAGAAACATTTCAGCCATTATTTTAAAGAACTAGAAAGGAATATCCTAGGAACTACCACAAGCTGTCAGGCTCACCTCTGTGCCTGAGAAGACCTTGGAACAGATCTTCGTAGAAGCTGTGCTAAAGCATATGAAGGACAGAGATGTGATTTGAGATGGTCAGCATGACTTGACCAAGGATAAGTCCTGCCTGACCAATACAGTGTCTTTCTATGTTTGACTGGCTACATCAATGGACAGGAGAAGAGGAATGGATCTCATCTATCTAGATTCTGTAAGTTCTTTTACAAGGTCCCAAACAATATCCTCTTTAAATTAGAGATATATGTATTTGAGTAGACTACTTGGTATATAAGGAATGGTTTGGCTAGTCACATCCAGAGTGTAGGGTTCAGTACTGGGATGTCCACATGGAGACTGACAAGTGGTGTTCCCCAGAGGTGCATACTGTCACCTCTGCTGTTTGAAATCAATGACATAGAAAGCAGGAATGAATACAATTTCAGCAAATTTTGATATTTCAAGCAAGTGGTGCTTCTGAAAGCTGAAATGCCTGAGTAACAGAATAACATCCAGAAGGATGTGAACAGGCTGAAGAAGTGGGCTCAATCTTCCACAGTATCCTTGCAGCCAAACCGAGGCAGTGTGGTCTGAATGATCAGGTAGTGAGGTGGATTGTGAACTGGCTGCAGGATAGAAGCCAGAGAGTAGTGGTCAATGGGACAGAGTCTAGTTGGAGGCCTGTATCTAGAGGAGTCCCCAGAGGGTCAGTACTGGGACCAGTCCTATTCAATCTAATCATTAATGACTTGGATAAGGGATATGCAAATGGTGGAGGACCCAACTAGAAGGGGAATTTTTGCTTACCAAGAAAGAGGGTCTGGCTTAAGCAGTGAAGGTTGAGGGCTGTGAGTGACCTCACTCATGGTAGTGACCATAAGATGTGGCAGTGTTGCACTTATTAAAAAAATTATTAAAATTTTCAAATATATGGATTTGTGCTTCATGAAGAAAAAGGTGCATTTTGCTTTGAAAAGACCCTCCCAGTTTCCTGCCCTGAGGGAGGGAGATGGATGACACTATAGAAGAGGGCTTACAGTTTAGCCCTGTTCTTTCATTGGAGGCTTTGCCCCTGCACACTGACACAGAGCTTTCCCCCACTGCCACTTCTAGGGATGGAGGGGATGCTTGCCGCAGTTCCACTCCCCGACCCCCACCGAAGAGAGCTGTGGGATAGAAACCAAAGAGTCAGAGTCTAGTTGAAGGCATGTATCTAGTGGAGTCGCCCAAGGGTTGGTGCTGGGGCCAGTCCTAGCATATCTTTTCATTAATGACTTTGATGAGGGATTAAAGTGCGTTGTCAGCAAGTTTACAGATGATACAAAGCTGGGAGGATTGGTTGACACCCCAGCAGGCTGTGCTACCTTTTGGTGGGACCTGGACAGGCTGGAGAGCTGGGCAGGGAAATATGCAATGAGCAATAGCAAGGGTAAGTATAGAGTCTTGCATCTGGACAAGAACAAGCCCAGGTACTGGTATAGGTTGAGGACTGACCTGCTAGACAGCAGCGTAGGAAAAAGGAACCTGGTGGTCCTAGTGGAGAGCTGGATGACTATGAGCCAGCAATGTGTCCTTGTGGCCAAGAAGGCCAACAGCATTTGGGGTGGATAAGAATGGGGGTGGTTAGCAGATAGACAGTGGTTCTTCTTCCCCTCTACTCTGCCCTTGTGAGAACACATCTGCAGCGTTGTGTCCAGTTCTGGGCCCATCAGTTCAAGAGGGACACAGAACTGCTGGAGAAAGTCCAGCGCACAACCACAAAGATGAACAAGGGAGTGGAGCACTTCCCTGATGAGGAAAGGCTGAGGGAGCTGGGTCTCTTTAGCTTAGAGAAATTGAGACTGAGGGGTGACCTAATTAATGTTTATAAATCTGTGAAGGGTGGGTGTCAGGAGGATGGAGCCAGGCTCTTGTCTAGTGATAGGACAAGGAGCAATGGATGTAAGCTGGAACATAGGAGGTTCCATATAAATATGAGAAGGAACTTCTTCACAGTGAGGGTGATGGAGTATTGGAATGGCTGCCCAGGGGAGTTATGGACTCTCCTTCTCTGGAGATGTTTGAAACATCTCTGAATATGTTCCTGTGTGACTTGATCTAGGTGATCCTCCTGTGGCAAGGAGACTGGACTAGATGATTTTTCAAAGTCTTTTCCAATCCTTGATGTTCTGTGACTCTGTAATTCTGTGGTATGAACAACATGAAGTTCAACAAGTCCAAGAGTAAATGGTTACACTTGGGTCAGAGTAATCATCAATTTCAAGACAGGCTGAGGGATGATGGGATTGAGAGAAGCTATGCGAAGGACTTGGCAGTACCTGTAGATGAAGGGCTGGACATGGCTCAACAATGTCCTCTTTCAGCCCAGAAGGCCTACTGCATCCTGGGCTGCATCCAAAGAATAGTGGTCAGCAAGTCAAGGAAGGGGATCTTAGCTCTCTGCTGTATCCTGGAGAGACTTTACCTGGAGTACTCCGTCCAGCTTGGGAGTCCACAACACGGGAAAGACATGAACCTATTGAAGCAGGTCCCAAAGGAGGTACAAAAAATTATAAGAGAGCTGGAAAACCTCTGTAATGAGAACAGGCCAAGAGAGTTGGGATTGTTCAGTTTGGAGGAAAGAAGGCTTCAAGGGGTCCTAACTGAGGTCTTTCAGAATTTAAAGGGGGCCTAGAAGAAAGATTGGTAGAGATTTTTCACAAGTATTTGGTGCGACAGGACAAGGGGTAATGGTTTTAAAAAACAGCGGGTAAATTTAGACTGCATATAGTGAATAACATTTTACAATCAGGGTGGTGAAACACTGGTACAAGGTGCAAATAGAAGGGATAGAGACTCCATCCATGGAAACATCCAAGGTCAGCAAACTGATTTAGTTAAGGATGTGTCTGCTCACTGCGGGGGGAAGTGGGGCTATGTGACCTCTAAAAGTTTCTTATAACCAAAAGAATTCTATTATTCTATGATTCTGTGATAGTTCCTGATCCTGTCCTGTGGTGGGTTCAAACCACAAGTAAACAGAAGGAAAGACAGTCAGTGGGGTCTTGGATAGAATTTATCGGGCAATGGGGTAGCTTAGGGAAAACAAAATGGGTTTATTAAGTCTATAAATACAGAAAGAAGAAAAAGATTAAGATAGTTAAAGCGTACAAAACAGAAACTCAGTCACAATGCTATCACATGTATTCTGAGAAGAACAGTAATTATTTGGAAACACAATCTGACAAACGTCTACGTACATCACGAATATTAAAAAAAATCTATGCAGCCCGAAAAATTCAGTCAGTTCAGAGGTTTAATAATCAACCTCCTTCACCAAATATCTACAAGAAAATGTATAACACGAGAAAACCTGTGAAAGAGAGAAGACATTTATAACAAGAAACTTATGAAAGAAATAACAACAAAAAATAGCTGAATAGCTTATTCTGCATCATGTTATGATTCTCAGAATGTGTATTGTCTGACTAAATGGAGGTATTTAGTATGAGTTATTCACTGTGGATTTCTTGTTTAATCTACGACAATCTAATCAAAATAGCTATTGGTGTACCGGACATGATTAATCTATTCTGAAAGTAGATGTCTAAAACAAGCCAGATCAACCAAGCTTGAAAAATGTCTATGGAGGCACTTCTAAGTCAAGAGTGCTTTGCTAATTGGAAAAGGAGTTTCAGAGAGGAGCTTGGACATGTATGTCTACAGTGTATGCATACAGCTAGATGAGATGAATCCTGCCCTTTGGGCTCTTTAACTTATATTAAGCAGCAATTTGCACCTTGATTTGTGAATCATTTGATCAGATTCTGCCAGTGGAAAGGAGAGAAAATATGAGAAAGAGAAATCATATTATTCATTCTTAAATGTAAGAGACAAGGGAAAATTTCCAAAATGTTACTCTTTCCTGACTCAGCAGATTTTAAAATTATATTCTTGATTCTATAAATAATGCCATACCAACATGGCATATTTAGAAAGCTGCAGTGTTAATATTCCTAGAATAGTGAGATGTGATCATTGTTCAGTGGTAATGAGTTAAAGCAACTGGGATGGCTTTTAATTTGAATAAACCTTTCAATTCAAAACATTGAATAACTAAAAGAAGGCATTTAGAGGTCAGGGTGAATTTTATGGATTTGGTGAAATCATGTTATGCTCATGGTATTCCTGAGCTAAACTCTATTCCAGTTAACTCATCTCAGCGGCAGGAATGTTTGCTTTACCCTCAGGTTCACAGCGCAGGGCGAGGGGGACTGAGCTCGGTGGGATGCGGAAGTCAAGGGGAGATGTGGCTGCCCCTCCCTGTTTGTGTGTCTTGGGAGTCTGCTTTTAGTCTTTCAGTTTCGTTTTGGCCCCAGCACACTGTGGCCTGTCTGTCTTTCTGTGGCCCTCTGTTCGTCCTCTGCTTCACCCCCCACCCCCTTCCTTTTCCTTTCCCTTTTATTTTCTTTATCTCTTACCATCATCCTTGCCCGCGATTTTGGACCATAGTATAGGTGAATGCTTAAATTGCATATTTAAGTATTGCCTAGGAGATTCTCAGTCTTTCCTTTTTATTCCCCCCTCGTCCGCAACTTTTAGCATTTCTTAGGAATTAGGGGTGACCAGGTCTGGGCTGGGGGAGGGGTGGACTTGAGTGACACCTTACTTCCTTTTCCCCTTTTTCTTTCTCCTTTTTTTTTTCCTACTTAATAAAGTCTTTAATAAAGTTTAATATTTCTAGTTCCAGTTACTGGAAGTTTGTTTATTTTACCTTTTTTTTTCTGCCCCCCATGGGGGTGGGAGGACATTTCCTTCTGCACAGTTGGGCAGAATATAAATTTGTGGGCTAACCTGATGCTAAACTGTGACAGATAATTGGTGGCCCATATGGGGAATGATTATTTCCACTCAGAAATAGAACTTGTGTTAGGAAACTGGAGCATCGATCTAACTTCTCTTTTTCTTGTCAGTCTGTGACCTAAGCGCCAGCAATGTAATTTGATAGGATAGTCCTATGGTGCCTGGTTATGGCCCTGGGTGGGACAATAGTTTCGAAGTTGTATTTAAAACAGGATGAGGATGTTTGACAGGGGAGGTTTAGAGTTCTCATAGGTATGGTGGCAATTCTGCTTGCCTGTTATTCTGTCCCTGACTCAGACATCTGTAGTCACTCTACTAACATCAATCCAAGTACTAACAACAATATTACTACAAGTAATACCTTTGCCTACCCTAATAGTCCTGAGGAGTCTGCTCCTACCCTTGAAAATAGTTGGGGGGATTAAAATATGCACATTTTTGTCTTTAATAAATTTTAATATATCTAGTTTCAGTTTCCAGAAGTGTGTTTATTTTACCTTTTCTTCTGCCCCCCAGGGGGTGGGAGGACATTTTCTTCTGCACAGTTGGGCAGGATATAATTTTGTGGGCTAACCTGGTGCTAAACCCTGATAGATAACCTAATGAAACAGAGTAGAAATAAAGACAACAAGCTAAGGACAACTGAGGGTCAGCTATGGCTATTACCCATATCCTAGCCCAAGCAGAAGAAGTAAGGTGTCTTTTGCACTACAGGTGTCTGCAATGCCAGACAAAATGGTTCCCTTTTTTTGAGCCATCTATAGACAGCTCATATGTCATTATGCTATGAGGTTGCTCCCAGTAGTGGCAAACCATTAGAAACCTGTTGTTTGGCTGGTTTTTTTTTTTTGCTATCCTTATGAGTCAGAGGGAGTGGAAATTGCTACACTTCTTTTCAGCCAGATAATCTCAAATCTTAAATGACAACACTACCGTAAGTTCCTTCCATGGTATTCACATCTTGTAGCATGAAGTACTTTTACTTTTTACATTTCCATACCCTCTCTCCGGAAATCTCCAGGGGAAAAACACAGTGGCAAAACTGAGCAGATTATCTCACTGGCAACTGGGGCATGGAAGCTGTGTATCTTTCTTGAACGTGAGGATGTGGTAACTCCCTGGCAGCTCCCCAGATGTAGTGGCATAGGAAGAGCTTTGGGAGGCCCTTGGGGAATGAAAAGAATTGAATAACCGATGAAAATTAGGCAACGTGAGGCGAAAAGAAATAGGTTAGAGTATTTATTTAGAAGTTGAGCTTCACTCAGATATGTGATCCTTCAGGGCCTATCAGTTTGTTCAGACATAAGGTTTGTGGCATTTTCTATGGGGCCATTAAGTGAATTATACAAACTGCTTATAAAAATATTACCTCCCAGTTACATACTTCTCTTCAGCCACATATTCACTAGGCTTATTTATGTTGTGCTTAAAAAGAAATACAAAAGAAATATATATATATAAAATATGGAAATGTGTGTGCATGAATCTATATTTATCCATACTCCATACTTATTGAAACAAATTGTAACCTATTTTTATGTATTTCAAGCATCTTTTTTCCTCAATAGCTAACAGTAAAGAAATTTAATTTATTCTAAAGATTTTTTTATTTGCATACTGAGATATATAATTACTAAAAGTTAATAAGTATTATATCAATTTTCACAATCAGTTTACAGGTAAGGAAGTGAATAATGCAACCTAGGATATTGTCATGAATTATCAAAAAATTCCTTGAAACCTGGTAAATTTCTTTTTAAAAAGCTAAGATATTAAATTAAAAATTATTATCAATAAGATATTCTTCCACTTATGAGAAGATGTGGGATATTTGTTGGTCTATTTCTAATTCTGCCATTTAATTTCAATTTTATGCTGCCTTATTTTGAGAAGTGGAAATATGTGCGTGTGTTGCAGGTATAAATTTTCCCTACCTAAATAATTCCTTGCTGAGAATTAACTGTTGGCTTCTTGTCTTGTTTGACTGTTAAAATTGTTTTAAATACTTAAATCATCTTAGCAAAGATGGAAACATTCCCAATTTGACTAAGAATCACCCTAGTTTTGTTACTAATGGAAAAAAACCTAGATTTACAAAAAAACCTATGCTTTGTCTATGAACATTGTTGTCTATGCTGCCAACTATGTTCAACATCAAAGTACAACAATCTTACTGTTGAGCTTATAAGAACTAACAATGTTTTCCTCTCAGATTCTTATATGAGGTGAGAAAAACACATAGGTGAAGTGGATCCTATGACAAAACAAGTTTGTTCATGTGGGATGACCAGTGGACATTGTCTGCCTAGGTTTCTCCAACGGTTTTGATAAGCTTCCTCCTAGAGACACTGTTGCATTAGAGTCTAGAGAAGTGGTGTGTGCAGTGTACAGGAAACTGACAGGCTGGATGTAGAGTGTGGTGGTAAGTAGCTCCAGTTCAAACTGGTAACCTCTCACAAGTGGTGTCCACCAGGAATTGATACTAGGCCCAAAGCTGTTTAATATCTTTCTAAGTGATGTCAGTGATAGGATCAAGCATATCCTAACAAAGTTTGATGAAGATACTATCAGATTCTGGTTAGCAATAAGTGGAACAGTTCAAACATCATGAGCAAGGAAGGCAAGAAACGGCCTTGCAACTGGTACTCTGACAGAGATGTGTTTGGCAGTGGAAGTTGTCCCTACAGTCTGTCTTTCTAGCTGTAAAACTAAACAAATTCTTAGTATATAAGGAGTTGCCATCTCTGAAGGATTTACTGCCTAGCGGTTTTTGCCTAAGACCATGAGAACAAAGTTCCCTATGCTGTTGGGGATGAAGAAAACACCCACTGGCCGCATGAATAAAAGGAAAGATTCAAACAGTCCAGGGTGACAACCATCCTCTCCAGCCTAAAATCACACCAGGAGATCAACAAAAGGACCACAAGAGACAATAAAAAATCTGTGAAGCTGAAGAAGTGAAGATGAACCAAAAACCTGTGACCACCACTGCACACACAAAACTGACTAAGCCAGGAGACTGACTGAGAGGATAGGCAGAGAAACTGAAATGTTCTCCAGAGATCTGTGGAGCTGAGGAGTGGGGTGGGGAACCAGAGCATTCCAGACACTATTGCAATCCAGAGTAGTGATCTAACCTCTTCTAATCTTCTCTCTCTTTTCATTTTTCTTCTCCTCCACTCTCTGAGATAGGCATTGAGTAACTTTAGTGATTTTGCTGCTGTCTGAGTTCAGCATCTGGTAACTTCAGTAAAATTTTCTGTCTGTGCAGACCTGCTGTGTAAGTCTCCTTCATTTGACCCAAGTGAATCCATGAACCAGAGTCACTCCCTTCTCTGGAGTGTGATGTCTGATGACAGCTAACAAAATGAGTGGGGAGGTGGACACTTCAGAAGAGAGAGCCACACTGCAGTAAGACCTTTATAGTTTGGAAGAGTGGGCTAACAAGAACCTTTAGATGTTCAGTAAGGATAAATGTAAGCTGTTTTAGATAAGAAAAAACAGTACAGAAGCGAAGCATAGATTGGTACATGCATGGCCAGAGACCATTTGTGTGGAAAGGGACCCAGGGGTCCTGGTGGAAAGCAAGCACAATATGAGAGAAGTGTGCTGCAGTGTTAAAAAGTCACAACAGGATGCTGGCTTGCATCCACAGGGCATTTCCAGCTGAAATAAAGACATCATCCCACTCTACTCACTTGTCAGTCTAGATCTGGAGTATTGTGTTCAGTTTTAGTCAATGCTATACAAAAAAGATGTGGACAGGCTGGAGAGGGTCTAGAAAAAGACCACAAAGATGATCAAAGGACTGGGACGCCTTTGAGAAGTGAATTCCTTCAGTCTTGAGAAAAGAGGCTTAGGAGACGTCTTATAATCTTGTTCCAGTATTTTAAGGGTGGCTAGAAAGAAGTTGGAGGCTCTCTTTCTACAAAGAGTCACAACAAAAAGATGAGACATAATGAGTACGGTTCTCCTGGGGAGATTCTGATTGGGCACAAGAGGAAAATTCAATCAGCCTTTGGAACAACCTCTCTAGGCAAGTGGTGTAATCTACCTACACTGGACACTTCAGTCAAGCTCATAACATCCTTTTGGTGCTTTAGAGATGGCTCAATAGCCTAACAGCCACAGGAGCCATAGGTCAACATCCAATCCTACCAGGAGAATGGAGGACAATTACTCAGAGTACTCTCACAGATCAAGACTGTTTTTAAAATGCTTTGTTTTTCTTTTAAGTGCAGTTAAATCAAGGTCACAAGATCTTTATAAAGGAAAATCTTCATGGCAGTTCTCAGATGAAATGGTGGAAAGTTTCTTGGTTCTTTGTGGTCTCTGGAAGTCCAGGAAGGAGGACAGCAGCAGTGGTGGCAAGGAGGAAGAAAAGGGGAGTTACTCGACCAAAACACATGGGAGTTAAAGACTTTTCAAGGAAGGAGACTAGGTACTGTCCATGAGACGGCCTCAGGCTTGCCAAACAATCGCCAGGAAGAACTGCCAATAAACACTCAGAGTCAGAAAGATATATAAGCACTTTTCTTTTATGATGACAAGGAACTTCAGTGAAGTTGGATGGTCATTTTAATGTCATGAGAACTGTTCAGTGGATAGAAGAATAAACTCAAGAGCAATACCGTGACCTTTTTTGAAATCAGTGGAAGATCTACCGTGGTCATTTTGGCACCAGAACTTCCTTCTTTCAGTCTGAACCTGGGACTGCCACATTACTTTCATGTATTTTACCAAGTAGCAAAAGGATTAGAGGTGGAGAGACTGCTTGTGCTAATTTACAACTCAAAATAATAATAATTTATTATTAAAATTTATATTTACAATTGCTTTTCTTGTTTTCTGTATATATAGGATTCTGTTCCCCCCTTTCCTACTCCTGGCTCTGCTGCAATGCCCTTTTGCCTGAAGGGAGGAAAAGGAACAGATGGCATACAGCTAGGCAATTAAACAACATAATAAAAGCAGTGAAGTTCTACATTTAACTTCTCAGGCTATCTCCTCAAGCCATGCCCCTTGTGTCATCCCTGCAAAGTTAATGATTATTAAATTATTTCAATTTATCTATCTACAGTCTTAACAGATATTAAAGTGATCCAAGAAATTTTGATTGACATTTGCTGAGCTCATAAACTAGTTAGTTCTGATCATTCGTAATTGGCCATACTACTACAGGCTTTATGTACCTCAGCCAGAAAACGGGACACCAGCTCCCAAATGTGAACTACTGAGTGTCCAGGCCTCAGAAGCCTGGAAAGCTAGTTAGAAAGCAGTATAGACAGAAGTCACAAGATAAAAATGAAAGAGAAGGGAATTAGCAGGAACAAATACAGTGTTCAAAATAAAAAAGAATCAAGCTGCTTGCATTGTAAATTAAACATCCTTTGAAATCTCACCGCAGATTAGCTGATGCTTGATAATGTCTCCACAAAAAAAAAAATAATAAGGGAAATATGTTTATTTTCAGTAGTGAATTGCTATCCACTGTGTTAGTGCTGGAAAACAAATTGAAGAAATCATACAACTAGCATAAATAATTTTATGTGTGCAACAGCGTACAGCATCAATTTAAATGACCTGTTAATTTGTCAGGAACCCAAGGAATCATTCCCTGAGCTAAATGATGTGTATTTTGAAAAGCAGTCCAAATCTAGAATATAGTGAGATAATTTCAAATTATTTCCGTTATGCTAGAAAAGACTATTAGGTTGCTCTGCTTTTAAAGGGAGGAATTTCTGGTTCTAGTAAAGTATTAATTAATCCTGAAGTGTTTTGAGTTGAATCTTAGTTTTCCAGCTGCTTCTGAAGAATGTAATACACCACCTTATTAAAATGTATAAAAGCAGATATCCATCTGTATTATTAAATACAATTATCTGAGTAGCATATTTCTGGTTTAACTTTGTGGTCCTTGCCTTTTAAAAATTTAATTCAATGCCTGGAATTCTTAGTAATATCAGAAAGCTTTTTTAGTTTTTCTTTCTTTGGGTTTTTTCTTAATTTTTTTTTTTCATGGCTAGTTTCACATTCATATGAAGACTTGTATGTAATTGTCATACCGTGAAACTATGTAAGTAAATGCAAATATTATATCTGAGTTTGTATCATAGGATGCATCCACAGCTTTGAGAGGCTCATGTCTTCATGTGTGCAGGCTCTGCATACTGTATGGCATTTTATACCTGAAACACGGGTGAGAAACTTCACAAAATGCTAAATACGTTGTTATAAATATATTATTCAAAAGCTATGGTGTTTTCTGAGCCTTTCATTGTTCTGGCTGTGCAATGCAGGCATTCAGCCTGCTATAGAAGAAGAGTTTAGTCAGCTATGGGCCCATTAACCACATCTCTTATTCTCACACATGGTCATTGAGCCTTTTTTCGCTGCAAAGTTTTACTCAGAAACTTAAAGGGGAAAAAGGACACTGACAATCTCATCTGATTTCCTGTAGCATAAGATTTCTCTCAAAGGTATTTCTTCCAGAAAGACATCCAAAGTAGAATACTCTTGAGTGTGCATTTATCACTTCCATTGTTAGCTGTTTCACCTACCCTCACTGTTAGGAAGCTGGAAGTCCTTCTCAAATAATTTCTTTCTAACAATCTGGAGGTGCATTCTATTACTTTTCCTGTATTTCCTTTTCCCGTGTACATTTTCAGAGGTATATCTTCATAGGCTGGTGTCTGAAAAGTATCTATTTAGAGCATTCACGTTTAGTCAGAAGGTTCAGATATTTGCTAGAAACCTATCCTCACATCACTTTACATATTTTCATTTTTTTATATGTAAGCCTAAGTGGTAAATATTTTGTGTTTCCACCCCATGAATGTAGTGTCCAAACACACCTACAAGATTTCAAAAAAAGAAAAAAAAAAATAAAAGTCTTGGCTCAGAAATTTTGAAGAATATCTACAGCTACAAAAGCAGCACTGTTGAATACAGCTAGTATTAATCACACTGAATAGCCAGCTGACTGCCACTATCTAAGGAAGTTTCCAGTTCACTGAGAGCCAAAATATGCGACACTATGTAGAGGAATTCAAGGAAAAATTACGTTGATTTACAGTCAGTGAAGAAATTTGCAAAAGCCTGACCAAAGATTGTGTCAGTCAGAATGCCAAGTTATTTCAATCTCAGAACAAAAAGACAAATACATAACTAGTCTGAGAGTAGAAAATGGGTTTGGAGACCAGTGTAAAGAAAATTTGGAAACAAGCAGACTCCTACTTGTGCTTGTTCTATGAAAAGTGCAGGTTTGTCTTACATG
The DNA here is from genome assembly GCA_028565055.1 of Phoeniculus purpureus. Taxonomy (NCBI): domain Eukaryota; kingdom Metazoa; phylum Chordata; class Aves; order Bucerotiformes; family Phoeniculidae; genus Phoeniculus; species Phoeniculus purpureus. Next base: position 2,783 of record JAOXOE010036210.1, on the reverse strand, counting down.
CTGCTCCACTTTTTCTGTTTTAGACCTTTTCAAAAATGCATTGAACTGCTTTTGATCTGATTCTAGTCCCAAAACATACAAGGACAACAGAAGCACCTACAAATCAAAGTGTGTTGCCTGGGAAACACTGACTAGGAGAATCATATGAAAACACATGTGTCTGGTGGTGCATCGGGAGAAAAAGATGGTAGTCTTGATGTCCTACTTCATTGTTTATTTTATCATAAAACAGCTAAGCAGCAATAGAAATAAAAATCTTTTTGTGAAAGCTGAACCTTCTTGTCACTGAGGGAAATGCTTTGTGACTGTCAGTGAAAAAATAGGAGGAGACACAGAGAAGCCTCCTATGTCACATGGTGTAGAGAATTATGATTCTTTTATTTCCACTAGCAACTGTGCTTGGATCAAGTTCAAGGTTATAAAGTAATGAACATAACAAGAACAAATATTATGTGTTGCCTTTCCTCCCACCCATCTAGGTATAATTTTAAAACAAATAATAAAACAAATTGACAGCTAGTGTTTTAAGCTGCCAGACCCAAAGCCCTCATAAAATGAAACCTTTTTTCTATTCTTTCTTCTACAGCATAGATAATAAATTTTGTTTTGTGTATTATTCTGTAACATGTTCTTGTTAGTAGGCCAATGATAAACTAAACGAGCCATGAATGGAACTGAGAAACTGACAACATACATGGAGTGAAAAGCTCATTTCTCAAGCTCCTCTCCCCTCCTCCCCCCATCCCCAGTCTCTGTCTTCCATGCCCAAGGTTTAAGGATTCTCAAGTCCTTCTGCTTTCTTCATCTAAGCACAAAGGAATTCTCAGATGCCTCTCTTAAGCATCTTGTCTCCCCAATACTCAAGCATGCCTAGCTTTTCTCAGTGGCAGAAATGACAGTCTCTCTTCCTGCTGACCAGTGCTCTAGATTGGCAGCTGATCAGCCATATGACCCTGGCCACATGCAGAGCTCAGGATGGAAACTGACCACATGGCTATCTCCGTCCTCCTCTCGACTGAAGGCTACAGGGGAAAAGAGGAGGATTCTTCAGCTCGCCATAGGTCATTGGATGTTGTTTTGGGGGGGGACTTGGGGGGTTGGGTGGAAATCGGCACTAGTTCTTGCTTCTCCAGTCCACAGTGCCAGCCTGGAGCTGGGCTGGGTCACAGCTGGGACCAATCCCAGTTGGAGCCGGGGCCAGGCCAGGCCAGGGATGGGGCCAGGGCCAGGCTGCCTCCTTTGCAGTGGAGCCTCCACAAGCCATCCCATCCCATCTTCCCCCCAGCCCTGAAAAGGGGAGATGTGTGTATATGTGTGTGTGTGCCAGAGCTGAAGCCCTGTGGTGGAAGACCTCAGCCAAAGAGGCAGGGCCATGATGATCAGCCCCTTTTATCTTGACACCTAGTTGACACCCCCCTCCCAGGGCAGGTACCAGGACTTCTCTTAAAGTGAAATGCAGCTTTTTCCTCATGAAAGCACAAATCTATACATCTGAAAATTCTGGTAATTTTCAACTGCAACATCATTATATCAAAAATCAGAGCAAAATTGCAGCATAGTCTGGTGCTTGCAATCCAGGACACAGATACTGAAATCTAATGGTCAACAAGTCTAAATACACAAAATGAAAATGTGGATGAAAAAAAAGTATTAACATATTTCCTAAGTTATAAACAGAGGAAAGGTTGATGGGGGAACAATTTTCAGAATGGCTAAGTGGTAATTGGATGCCTAATTACTGTTCGCAGAATGGAAAAATCTCCCGTAGGGGTATGTCTTGTTTGTTTTTTACACATGTTGTTACATTACACATTAGATTTGGCAGGAAAACTGGGTCAGCTGTACCTGCCAAAAGTAGGGTTATTGTTAACTAGGATCATTTTGTTGTTCTGGTTAATATTGCCTAATAAGAAAATGCATTGGCGTAGCTAGACTAACAACTTTCATCCAGGGCAAAAAAAATCAAAACGGAAAATAAAGAATTTTTATGTCCATCTTTGCTGGCAAAAATTTGCACTATGTAACTTCATGGCAAGTTTCTCACATTCCAATCATCCATCCCCCCCCCCCCCCAATACTTTCTGGTTTATCTACTGTTAGCTTTACTACTATTGCCTGAAAGAAAATTAATTATTTAGGAACATACTGTTAAAGGAAAAAAAAAAATTCTGCAACAGCCCCACATTAGGTGACAGCAGTTGCTCAGCTCAGTCTATGCCAAATTGGAATCTGGAGAGTCCCAAGCTAGTGCAGGTACACGATTAAGTCTTGGTATGTACATGGCACAGTGATAAAAGGAGTAGAACACAGTAGTGATGAGAAAGAGCTGTCTATCTGACAACCTGTTGCAACATGAGAGTACTTTATGTGAAGTCTTTCATCGTAATCTTGCTGGTAAGAAATACTAGAACCACGATGGCTGTAGTAAACTCATTCTATTCCTAACATCCTGTAATCCTTGACTTCTCCTAATTTTGACTACCATTTACATTTCTTTATCACACATATTCAGCAGCAAAAAGTATCTACTTGGAGTTCCAAAAAAAGAGAATCTTATTTACTTGGTAAGTGAAGATACATTTACCTTCCTAATGAACACACACACGTTTGTTTGATATTGCATCACAACTATTCAAAACGATATAAAACATAGTGTAATTTTTGTGTTTATCTTATCACATAAGAATACACTTAGAATCATAGAATCATAGAATCATTGAATCATTAGGGATTGGAAGGGACCTTGAAAGATCATCTAGTCCAATCCCCCTGCCACAGCAGGA